>CAKNYM010047272.1:47191-61689 GCA_932195095.1 Andricus curvator | reverse complement strand
ATCTACCACTACACTACTACAGATGACATCATATGTGTGAGTGAGACATGGCTTACTTCTTCACCTCGAATCAAGTATCCTCAACGTAACATCGACTGTCAAGTTATCTACAGTGCAGCTACGAGAGAGTCCTCAAAAGGAAGAGCAAAGGGGGTTCTACTCATCATCAACAACCCAAACAAATATAAAATGGAAACTATATGTGCAGCAGAGGATTGCATTTTTGTTAAACTCGAAGGTTATAGTTTTAATATAGTTATTGGATCAGTATGCTCTAGCCCTAACTCTAATTTTGAAAATTTTCTGTATAATATAAATGAAATAATCTTTGACCTGTCAATGAAATATCCGGAATACTCGATAATTGTGGGAGGGGATTTTAACGGTAAAATTGGGGGAATGAATCAATTAGAGGAGGAAACTCTCTGTAACAATTTAAATTTGTATGACGTAAGAACAAGTCTAGCCCCTGATCGGAACAATAGGAGAAAAGAAATGGTAGAAACCTTCGAAAAAGGGAGTTTTTGTCCTAAATGGGAGAAATAAAAGCGACTGCCTAGCTCAATGTACATTCCTAAGAGAAAAAAGTTCTTCAATTATAGATTTTTCCTGGTCTAATAGTGTGGGAATTCAGTCAATAGAGGATTTCGAAGTTTTGAGGGTTCCAGCTCGATCGGATAATTTTCCTATAGCGTTGACGTTACTAGATCACTCGTCTTCAAATTATGTGAACCATTCAAGTATCCCATTTTTTAAGTGGAATAATGACTTCGCTGATAAATTTAAAGAAATTATTCTGTACCCTCCAAATAAGAACTCTTCAATGTTGTCGATAGATGAACTTTCAAGCAATTTAATTAATGCAATTAAAGAGACAGCGACAGAGCTTAACATGACTGTAAAACCGACTAAAAACTGAGTCGTTCGAAGCCATGGTTTAGTGCACAATGCAGAAAGAGTAAAAAAGAGCTAAAACAAGTACTTAAGAATTGCGAACAACAAAAATTCAATCCTGATGTTGTGTCGATTTATATGAATTCTAAGAAAGTGCATGCAAAATCATTAGATTCCAAGAAGGAAGGTTATAAGAATTCCTTATTAGATTCTCTCGCGAATGCAATCGACTCCAAACAATTCTGGAAGATAGTAAATAGTTATAATTTCAAATTTTCGTATAAAGATGATATAGACTTAAATATATGGGAAAAGTACTTGAAATCTCTTTACTCAGTTCGGGATCCAAATTCTTACTTAATAACGATCAATAATTTTCGAAATCCTGATCTTGATTCACATATAACTCTTGATGAAACTATTTCAAGCTTGAAATAGTCAAAAAATGGTAAGGCCCCTGGTCCAGATGGTATTAGCTATGACTTTTTAAAAAATTTGCCTGGCAATCTGATCCTCTACTTAAACTCGTTATTTAATAAAATAATTGATGATGAAAAGGTCCCAATATCGTGGTCTCAAATATTTCTTAGAATGATACACAAGAAAGGGGATGTCACTGATCCTTTTAATTACCGCCCCATTGCCTTAGTGAACTGTGTTACAAAGGTATTTACGCAGATTCTTTCGAAAAGGCTGACAGCTTGGACTGAAGACGTGCAACTCCTTCCAGAGTGGCAAGCAGATTTCAGGAGGGGAAGAGGTTGCACGGATCAGATATTTACCCTGAACGCAATGATTCAAAATCGTCTGAGACTGAACGGAGGCAAACTTTTTGTACTCTATGTTGACTTCAAAGCAGCCTTTCCATCAGTTAATCATATTATCTTATGGAAGAAATTAATCTCGAAAGGTTGTGGGTCAAAATTCATTAGATTGGTAATAGATTTCTTCTCTAAAGCTAATATTGCGATCAAGGGAAATAAGGGCATCTCTGGATCGGTAGATGTATCGAAAGGAGTCATGCAGGGGGAGGTTCTAAGTCCAACAATGTTTACATTTTTAATTGCTGATTTACAAGAATTTATGTATGCCAGAGGTATCAGAGGTGTATCAATAGACCATTTGTTGGAAATATTGCTCTTGGCTTACGCCGACGATTTGGCTTTCTTTGCGGATTCTTTGGTTGGAATGCGTAAGATTCTTGAAGGATTATTAGATTACTGTAGGATAAATGAGCTCGAAGTCAATATAGACAAAACAAAAATAGTAATCTACATAAAGGGAGGTCATGAGCATAATAAAAAATACCCACCTTTTATGTACGGAACATCCGAGATTGATATTGTCAAAGCTTATATCTACCTAGGCACTCCATTCACCCAATCTGCACTTTTTTCGGGGTGAAAGATGTTGGACTTTTCGATAGTCTTATATCCATTGTTTTAATGTATGGTGCACATATTTGGAGTCTCAGGTATTTATGTTTTATGGAAAAAGTTCAAACCACTTTTTATAAGAGAATCCTGCATGTTCCACAAAATACAGCTGGATATGCTATTAGGTTAGAAACAGGTGCTTCCCATCTTGCAGTTTAAGTTTTTGGGTTAATTCTCAATTGGATAGAAAAAATTCTAAATGTGTCCGACGATCGATATCCTAAGAAATTTTATTTAAGATTAAGAGAACTGGATAGATTGAAAGATGATTTGTCAACCCTAGAGAAATACAACTGAGCCCGCCAGGTTAGAAGTATATTTAAAAAGATTGGGATAGAGGACGATTGGGATTTTCTTTCTCTTGCCTCTCTTCAAAAGAATAAATCGACATGGATAAGAGCTTATGATAAAATATTATATCTAGAAGATTTACAGAGAGCGCACACGTCTTCTGCTCTAATACTTTGTCCTCAATTAACATTGCGAGAAGGACCTCAGAAATATTTAACTCTGTCAAGAACACCACTCGGTTTTATCAGAATTATAGCGCAATTAAGGTTAATAAATAAGTTCATACCTAGACTCATAATCAAGAATAAAACCTGCAGTTTGAACGTTGATGGTTATTGTAGCTACTGTCATGAGAATAGTCCTAATACAGAACCTGTGTACCATCTTTTAGTAGAATGTCAATTTTGTAATACTGTAAGATTTTCATGTATAAGCGAAAGTAGGGATCTGTGTGAGGTAAGGAATGCCTGGCTGAATATTCTAGACAACCCTGAGAAAAATTCTCTCAGGAAAATGATTATGTTTGTTAGTAAGTTCCACGAATGAGCATTATAATTAATTATATAGTAAATTTTTTTTTGATTTGCTTTCGTTGTAAAAATAGTTTAAATCCTCTGGGGTAATGTTTACCATCAGCCTTTGATTTAAATTAAGTTTTTTGTTTTTATTTATTAGAATACCAGTTAGTTTTAGAATTGAACTGTAACCTATTTGTATGAATCAGAAGATTCTCAAACAAATAAAGCACTACTTAGAGTGCATGTTATGATGAAAAAGTAACCGAACAGATTTTAATCATGGTAGAAGAATTTTACCAAGAAAAATCAGGTTGGTCTTTAATTAAAATTATTATCAAGATAAGAAAGCTGTAGTTAACATAATAAATAGTGATCCCTCTTGCTTTCTCTGGTCTATTGTAGCTGAATTACATCCTATTTAACAAAATGCAAGTGTAACAAGTTCTTATCCACCTTTTAATGAGATATTAAAGTATGATGACATTGATTTCCCTATTAATTTAGTTGATGTTAAAAGGTTTGAAAAAATGAATGGTTTAGGGATCAATGTTTATGGGGAAGATCGAGAAGAAAATAAAAAGAAAGGTGATATCGTTCCTTTTTATATAAGCAAAGAAAAATCAAATTTGCCTGCAATACATCTTTTAATACTTGAAAATACTGAAATTGATCAAAATGAATCAGATTACACTGAAGATGATAAAATTAGTATTCATAAACCTATTTATCATTTTACATGGATAAGAAACTTATCCCGATTAGTGAAGTCACAAATAACAAAAGGTCATCAATCCACTTTAATATGTGACAGGTGTTTATGTCACTTTAAAATGGAAACATCTTTTCAAAGGCATAAAATAGAGTGTGAAAATGTAAATAAATGTAGGGTAATAATGCCTACAAAAGAAGAACAAGAGAATATATTGAGATTCAAAGATTATAAAAATAAAGAAAAAGTTCCTTTCGTTGTTTATGCTGACACCGAATGTCTTTTAGAACCGATAAATGACATATATTCAAATTCAAAAACAAAAGTGTATCAAAAACATGTACCTTATAGCATAGGTTATTATATGAAATGTAGTTTCGATGATTCTATTTCTTATATTAAAGTATATAATGAAAAAGATTGCACAGAATGTTTCATAGATGAATTGAAAGAATTAGCTAAAAGAGCTGAATCATATTTGAAAAATATTACATCAATGGAATCCTTAAGTTTACAACAACAAAAGTATTTCAATTTTGCTAAAAACTGTCATATTTGTGAAAAAGTTTTTAAAGCTGATGATATAAAAAAGGTAAGGTGACCATTGTCACCTTACAGGTAAATTTCGGGGAGCTAGCCATACATCATGCAATTTGGGGTATAAAAACTCTTATATAATTCCAATCGTATTTCACAATTTATCTGGTTACGATTCTCATTTCTTAATTAAAACTTTAGCAACTCGTTTTACAGGGGGTATTACATTATTACCTGTAAATAAAGATAAATATATATCTTACACTAAAAATGTGGAGGGTACAAATGTACATCTCAGGTTTATTGACTCTTTCAGATTTATGTCAAGTAGTTTAGAGAAATTAGCTTCATATATCAGCAATCATAAAAAAGTAATCACAAGAAAGCACTGTAAAAATGATTCTGAATTTAATTTATTATTAAGAAAAGGTGTTTTTCCCTATGATTATATTACCAGTAGGGGGAAATTAAGAGAAGAAATTTTACCCTCAAAAGAAGCGTTTTATTCTAAATTAAATGATTCAAGTATTTCTGAAGAAGATTATCAACATGCATGCACAGTATGGCAAGTTTTTGAATTAAAATCTTTAGGTCAATATTCAGATCTATATCTGAAAAATGATAGTTTGCTTTTAGCTGATGTTTTTGAAAATTTTAGAAGTACATGTTTTGATACATATCATTTAGACCCATTGCATTACTTTACCGCACCCGGACTTGCTTTTGACGCGATGTTGAAATACACAGGAGTAGAACTTGAATTGCTAACAGATCCAGAAATGTTATTATTCATTGAAAATTCTATTAGAGGTGGTGTATCACAATGCTCCAACAGATATGCAAAAGCAAATAATAGATTCATGAGGGGTGATATTAACCCATTAAATCCAGAATCATATTTTTTATTTATTTATTTTTATTTTGATATAAATAATCAATATGGTGCGGCGATGAGTGAATATTTACCATACCAAAATTTTACACGGGTACACGATTTTTCAACCATTAACTTTTTTAATCTTCAGGATGATTCCACAATTGGTTACATACTGGAAGTTGATTTTGAATATCCAGAAGAGCTTCATGATTTGCATAAAGATTTATCTTTCTGTCCACAACACATCATCCCTCCTGCTTCCAAATGTAAGATTCCTAAACTGATGACAAGTCTACATAATAAACAAAAATATATACTTCATTATAGAAATCTAAAGCAGCATTTGAGTTTAGGTATGAAGTTAAATAATATTCACAGGGTTTTACAGTTTGAACAAAAACCATGGTTAAAAAGTTACATTGATTTAAATACAGAACTGCGGAAAAAATCTTCAAATGTACTTCAACTTCTGTATTATGTATAAAATTCTAAATGAAAAAAAGAGAGAAAAAAAGCTAAAGGTATTAAACAATCATCTTTAAAAAGGATTACGTTTGAAGATTATAAAAATTGTCTACTTTCCTGTGAAAACCTTACAAAATCTTAGTGCCTAATTCGAAGCCAAAAACATCAAGTTCACTCAATTGAACAGAAAAAAATTGCTTTCAGTTGGCAATACGATAAAAGGATCATTCTTCCTGGTAGTACAGACACTCTACCATGGGGTTACGAAAGATTTTAAAAAAGTCATTCAATTAGTTGAATGAAAAATTGGAAAAATGGATTTGTAAAAGAGGTAAGAAAGATTTTTATTTTGCTAGAGCAAACTCTTCCATTCATTACTCCCACCACCGTCTTCATAGATCTTTCACTCCCTCTTCCATTTTCTCTCTTCATGTCACAGTTTCCAAAACAAAGCTCGAGATATTAAAGTTGGCTATCCATCTAGAGCTATATTCAATCTTCATCCATTGCCAAAGCTCAAACCCAGGCTTACAACCCCGGTGAAACCTCTACTCCAGTGCAGAGAATTTACAAAAAAGTTAAAAAAAAGTAAGTTATTATTTTTTTAAGCGCTTTTTTAAGAAATTTCAGGAAAGTGAACTTCATTTTAATCTTGGTTTTTAATTAATATATTTTTTAAACTGATTTTGTGTATGTTTTTTTAAAAAAGTGAACTTCATTTAAATTAATTAGTTAATAGTTTGCAAACTGATTCGTGTGTTTTTTTAAAATTAGATTTTAATTTTTTTACATTTTTTTAATTATAGATCTCGGGTTTTTAATTTTATTCAATGAGTTTAAAAAATTTTCAAATTAAAGTTAACTTTTTCTGAATTTCATTTTTTTAAAAGGATTTTAAAAATTTAATTAGGATTGAATTCACTTTTTTTAAATATTAAAATTTTTTCAAATTCTATTTTTCTATGAAAAGTAAGTTTTTAATTTAATTAATATTTTATTTTTATTTAAAAAAATAGTTATATTTGAAAGTTTTTTTAAAAAAGTGAACTTCATTTTAATTTTTTAATTTAATCAATATTTTGAAAACTGATATATGCTTGTTTTTAAAAGTGAACATAATTCAATTCAATTTTGATTTTTAATTAATTAATATTTTCAAACTGTTCTGCCTTTTCAAAATTGAATTTTATTTTTAGATTTTTTTTTAAATATAGATATCAAGTTTAAATTATTTAATGAGTTTTAGCATTTTAATTCATATTCACTTTTTAGAGGGCTTTTAAAATTCAATTGTTTTTCAATTCACTTTTCAAAAAATATTAACATTTTTGAAAATCTATTTTTATTTAAAAAGTCAGTTTAATTAATATTTCATTTAAAAAAAATAGTTATATTTTTGAAAAAATCTATAATTTAAAATTGACTTTAGTAAAAAAAAACATCTGTTAAAAATTAATCACTGATTTTTACCTTTTTTCAGATATGGAATACATCTACATCATGGAGGGTGTCCGTGTACCAGTGCAGTGGGTGATGCGTGCCCCTTTGGCCACCATCAATGAGGGGGTCAGGACGGCCTTGCGGACGTACGTGTCGGAGTTAGCGGTTGGGACTCTCCCAGATAATATGGAGTTGCAAATAGAAATTGCGGGTGTCAACATAACCCTGAGGGTTATCAGCCCTGTGGAGCGGGTAACAAAAATCGAGTTTTCCACCCTAGGGAAGAAAGTGACAGATCAATGTAAATGGTGACGTTTAACAGCAATCAATGTAATTGGCGGTGTTAAAAACCATCATTTACATAGATCTGTGACTTTCTTTCTCAAGGTAGAAAACTTGATTGTTGAACCGCTCTGCAGGCATCTCAAGTTACGCCAAAATACTATAAAATACTATAAAAAAAAAATAAAACACTTTTTTATTTGAACTTTTAATGTGTTGTTCTTCAGGTCCTCAGAATCCACATAAAAGCATTTTTTCAATGAAAATTTCCAAAAAAAATATGAATTGCGATTGCTTCAAAAGTACCATTTTCACTGTTTTCTACTATTTTAAAAGCCTAATAACAGCCCTAATAATATATATCTTATCCTGAAATTTTAAGAATATTTTCCTCGAAGGTTGAAGATCACATTTTTTGAAAAAGCAGATTAGGAAAAAAAATATAAATAAGCCTGCTACAATGAAAAAAAAATCTGGGTAAATTTTTGAAATTTGACAGGTCTACGATTTAAGCTTTTTATTTTCGGGCGGAGCGTTCATCAGCTCGGCCGTAAAATTCGATTACAATGGGTCTTGACACCATCAACTCATAAAGCAGACCCTTTCTCGGCAAGCGTTCTTTAGTCATATTTCCCTTTTCCAGAAAAGTGAATAATAATTATTTAGGGGACGCAAAATAATCCTGTTATAAAGTCACATCGATGAAAAGAGCCGAGGTTGCATTTTTACGATCGACTCTTCACTTACTGAAATTGTCAGCTTTTGCAATGACAAAGTTCAAAGACGATGAGCCACATCTAAATATTGTTTAAAATTAAGCGAAAAAAATCTGGCTTCTACAATCGCATAAACTACCGTTATTTGCCTTTCGCTCCTAAAAAACCAAAAGTGTTGTTTTTTTCTGGTCACACTAATATATTCAAAACTTTTTTCTTTTAATTATATTTGTAGGTATAGGTATAAAATAATACGATTTTCTTCATTTGAAAATTTTTATTATTATTATTAAAAAGAATTGTACATTTAGACAATAACTTAAAACTAAAATGTATCAGGTATGAAAAAAGAAAGATATTGCGGAACGTTTCTATAATACTAACATTTTATGATTGCAAATACTTTTCAAAGCATTCAATCTTATTCAATGACTCATAATTTAAATTTTGAAGCGCTGGACATTTAAAATCATGTAAATCAATTATTTCTATTGAATTTTTTTTTACAAATCGCTTTAACCAGTTCTTTTCTCTCTAAACCTTTTACATACATTTTTTTAACCTTCTTAAAAAATAGTTTTAAGTATTACATTCAGTCGCATATTTCAGTCGCACCAGAATTCCAGGATTTACTATTTCACTATGAATCGTAAGTATAGATAATTCTTTAATCATAAATTCATTAACAGGTAATTTGAATCTTTGAATATCAACCATAAATTTCATTTTGAATTATACTGAATTTTAAAAAGAGAAGCAAATTTATTTATACCAACTTTTTAACCCCACCACTTATTGGTTTATACTCAACGATACAATCATGTAGAATCAGACAATATGCTGATGTTTGGGCTGGAAAATTATCACTTGTTTCAAATTTTAAACGAACGTCAACTGCTCCATACTTTACGGATTCATTTTGCTTTGAACAATCGATAACGATTAAAGGTGCATAGTCTATAAATTCTGTTTTCTCCAACAAAGGTTGTGATTCTTTACCATAATAAGTAGCTTCAAAGTTTGCATACATATCATAACGTAAAGCATACTGATGTCCGCTAATATTAAGATTCAAATTACCATAAGGATAACCCTGATTATTCAAAAATAGTTTCACATTCGTTATATTACAATGATCAAAGTAGCTAGAATTTCTATTAGTATTATTTTTTCTGTTTGTTTGAAAACCTAGTATAACAAATCTCGGTTTTTCCAACTGATTTGATGTTTTTACAGTCCAAACATGTTTCAACGTAGTTGGGAGTAAGGGATATTCACACAATTCCCAAGATCGAAAACTTATTGGAATGGATGGATCTTTTTCAATATACTTTAACAAATTGAATTTCCGTAAATCTGACAATCTAACACATGGTAATAACCATTCTATTTTATAAATTTCAAGTTTATACTGTTCATTGGAAGCTGTTTGTAAAATAGCATTTGCATCGCTTCTAGATCTTGTTAAAATTAGTTCGTGTTTAGCATTAATCATAATTTTATGATAATCTTCTGCAAAACCAAATATCATACTAAGGGGTACAGATATATCAAATCAACCAGCAGCATTTGTTAAAGATATTTCATCAGTGTTATCTTCAAGCCAACCAGTATTTTCTAAGTAACTTAATTGCCCCGGATTTAAAAATACATAATTTTTCATCAAACTAGTTAGACCAACATTTTTATTTCTATCAATTTCTATTGCATTAATTTCATATCTTGCTTCATCAAAAAGAAAACAAATAGCATTACAAACTAAAGACAGCTTAGCTAATGGAGTTCCATCATTTTTCTCCAATTTCCCACTTATAATGTGAACTGAACTTTTATTGGGTAGTAGACAATGATCTTGATTCTGCAAGGGAGACCGGGGCGAGATGAGCATAGTAATAATTTTCAGTGAAATATTTGCAATCGATAGTAGTTTTTTAAAATCTAAGTAGTTCTTCACATTATTTGAACCTTCAGGTATCAATTTTATAAAGGACAAAGTGTTTTAAAAATATTCATTGCTTTAAAAATATGTAAATTATAAACTGTGCATATGTCTCATCTCGCCCCAGCTCTGGGGCGAGACGAGACACATATTGGGGCAAGATGAGACACGCTAACTATTAATTATTTTTTGTTAATAGTAGTTTTTTTTTTTTTGTGATTTTGTAGGTATCATTTAGTCTTATTACTCAGGGGACCGGGTTTGTAAATATTTGAATGTATAAATGCAATTAATGATCAGTTCAATATAATTCTTTTGTTTATTTTCACACAAAATAGAAATTGTAACCTCGTAACATTTTTAACCTCTAACAGTCTAATCACAGTCCTAAAGATTTAAACTTTTTTTTTAAGTTTGAACACAAGAATTTTAATTAAATTTTTGAACACAAAATAATAATGCTGAAAAAGCAATTACAAAAACATCTAAAATTTATTAATGAAATTAGCCTTAACATCGTATAATAACAAAGACTTATGATATAATAGATAGACCACATTTCATCAATTATATATACACATACTTCTATCACTCACGTTTTTTGCAAGAAATTTCCACCGAAACATCTTTTTGCAAAACATTTTTCAACTTAACGAGCTAAAGTTGCTCTTGGAACTTCGTGAGCAATTGCACCATAATTCTGGTACCTTTCATGATTGTATTTTATACTACCAACATCGAGATAATTAACGAGATCTAAAGGTGGGCGAAGATTTCCAAAACTATCAAAATAAATTACTTCATTCCCAACATTTCTATATGCTACCCAGTGTGTCCCGGATCCATTTTTATCATCAAGGTTAACAATACCTGATTCTCGTTTATGAGGTCCATTTAAAGGTAATTGATTTCCCATAAAAACCCCACGAAAATATGGAATTTTCACAGATTTCACATACCTAAGTAAATATATATCAGTTAAAGCTCGATGTGGTAGTGTTACTTTCAGTTTTTTGAATTTTTGGGGGATTGAGATTTAAAGTGCAGACCTAAGCCTTGCCTATAAGCCTTCAAATATAAACCCCTCCCCATTGTGATAGATTCCATAGTTTGATTATGTCGTTTGGTTTCTTCAAGTTGCTTTTTAGCTGCACGCATGTCATTTATTGCTTTAGCTACACCCGCAGCCCCACCAGCTAACGCCCTGGTTGCACTAAGGCCTGCAAAGAGTGGTATAAGAAAAGGCAAAATACCGCCAGTTTTAGTTGGTGTGGGTAGAATTTGAGGTTTCTTTATGTTACGCTTCCCCCCAGCTTTTCTTGCGGCTGCCCGCACACCTTGAAGAGCTGATTTAATTACTGATTGTGCATCCTTACCAACAATCATTGATTCTTTAGCAGCTGTTACAATTTTTCGTAATGCCAATTTCTTACTTTTACACATCCCCCTTTTTTTCTCTTATTTTCCAACCCCATATCCAGGGCCGGCGCAGCCCATATTTTGCATGTCTAGGGTTTGGAGTTTGTGAAGGAGGTGGGAGTGGGGGTGGGTGTATTTTTTTATTTTTTGTTTATTTTAAAGAGATGAATGCGTTTACAATTTTATTTAAATAAAATTTATCCAAACAATCTCGAAAATCATATAAATAAAAAATTTCCTTCCGAAGAATACAAAATCTAGCCGATTTATTCTGGAATTAACCAAATATACGAACCAATATATTATTCTAAAACTTATTAAACTTACGGTTTTCGGTATCGCAGTCAGTTCCCTTCTTCTTTTGAGTACTGTTTAAGATTTTATTCTTATTTTCTATATTACAATTATTATTCTCGCTAACATTGAAAGGGCTAACGCTATTGGCGGTATTGCTATTTCCTTCTTTTATCGATGGACGAGAATTGGAAGAAATTATACCTGCAAATCTGAAATGTTGAAATATACAATCGAACAGTTCCTCGTCAGAAATCACCACAATTCCTGATTTTTCTGACAATTCCTAACTTTTCTTAAGTAGGGTTTTGATTAGAATAAAGAAGAATATTTTAAGAAAAAAACATCCGGTTATTTTGAGAAATTGAGTTTTGAAAATGTTTGAAAAAAAAAGGTTCTGACTAGTATTACGGAATTTTCTGTAAAAATAACTGGTCAAGTATAGAGCTAGGGGGCTGGTATTACGAAATTTTCCATAGCGTTAGTCCTGATCGAGCTTGAGTCTTACGGAAAATTCCGTAACGGTGAACAGTTAAAAAAAAATTAAGACGTTGTCTAAAGTGATATTTGAAAATATACAAAAATCAAAAATGAAAATTTGAACATCCTTTTTCAGCAAAATATCTAAGATGCTTTTTTCTTTTTATAAGTTGTGCAAGTTTAGAAAAATTGAAGAGATGAAAGTTTGACGTTTCTCAATCCAGTGTGGAATAGGTAAATAAATCGATAACTGTTTTTTTTTGTAATTTAAAAAAAATGATTATTTCAAAAAACAATATATTATAAAACTTTAAACTTACAGTTTTCTGCATCACAGTCTATTTCCTTCTACTCTTGAGTGTTTACGTTTTCACTCCTATTTTCGAAATCACAATTTTTATTCTCACTAATATTATAAGAGCTAAAGCCATCATATTTCCTACGCAGAAAAAAATGGTCTAAAAGCTGCGTTTTTTTAATCACTTTTTCCTCCTCCAGCGTCTTCTCTTTTGCTAACATTCGTGTCTGACAATCACTTTGTTCACGCTTAACGATTTTGATTTTAAAAGACTGTTCTCAGTGCCATAGGGGGAAATCATCAAAGGTCAGGTACTTACTATCCGTTCACGATACGAAGGCCCCTCCAAAATAGCTGCATATTTTTATAATTTAATTATAAAAAAAAATCGCATAGAAACGCAGCTTATACTATGATAAAGCTCACTTTATTGCGCTTAAGACAAGTCTCCATTTGTTTATGTACGAAAATTGGTTTGGAAAAAATCCTTCGCGAAAAGGTAAAAACCGCGGTTTTCGGCATCACTCTGTCCTTGCTTGAGTTTCGATGGCGACATCTTTGAAATGAACAGTGTACAAAATTTGAAAAAAAAAATCATATATATACTTTCATATTTTGACTATACATACGTGAAAACAAAATTGCAATATATTAATAACAATTAATGTAAAATGAGTTTACACATGACTATGCTATCTCTGGTAATATACGTAGTAGAGAGTTATATTTTGGCTTAAACTGCTTGGAAAATTTCAACAAATGCAATCGAATAATAATTAGAAATGACTATCTTGAAACCTATCAATTAATAACAAATAATCCTGGAAGACCGACGATTGGTAGTGTGGGTGTGAGGACACAGCGGGATAGCATTGCTTACGGGTCTGCTCATTGAGAAAAGGTTATAGCTACTGCACGAAAAGTTGCCATTGGAAATTAAAGTATCTTTTTCCTCTTTTTAGAACTTGATGAATGAGCAGACCCCCTGAGGTGACCCTTCAGCTATGGTATCCCATAGTCATAGTCTCCTCACACCCACACTACCATTCGTCGGTCTTCCAGGATTATTTTTTATTAATTAATGGGTTTTAGGATTGATATTCCTAATTTTTATTCGATTGTATTTGTTGAAATTTTCCAAGCAATTTAAGACAAAATATAACTCTCTACTGCGTATATTACGAGAGATAGCATAGTCATGTTCAAATGAATTTTACGTTAATTTTTATTAATATATTGCAATTTTGTTTTCACGTATGTATATTTAAAATATGAATGCATCTATATGATTTTTTTTTCAATTTTTTTACATTGTTCTGTTCAAAGATGTCGTCATCGAAAGTCAAGCAAGGACAGAGTGACGCTAAAAAACCACGGTTTTCATCTTTTCGCGAAGGATATTTTCCAAACCAATTTTTGTACATAAAAAAATGGGGGCTTGTCTTAAGCGCAGTAAAGTAAGCTTTATCATGGTATAAGCTGTGTTTTTATGGGATTTTTTTTACGAGTAAATTACAAAAATGTGCAGCT
Source organism: Andricus curvator (assembly GCA_932195095.1). NCBI lineage: Eukaryota > Metazoa > Arthropoda > Insecta > Hymenoptera > Cynipidae > Andricus > Andricus curvator. The sequence continues at coordinate 47,564 of CAKNYM010047272.1, read as the reverse complement.
GTTTTGAAGGGGCCTTCCTATCGTGAACGGATAGTAGTGAAGGGCGTGAACGGTACACAAATCAAGATATCACCGATACCATTGCCGAAAACAGAAATCGAAAACGAAAAGCGCAGAACCCAGAAAAGAAATATATTTTTGAAGTAAAAGTAAATTTTTTTTTATCTTTCCCTCCAGTTTTTCAGGTATGGGATTTCCATGGTTGGAAATTTACATGTCTGGAGTTCTCCATGGCAGCCATGCTGGCTGCGCCGCCCCTGCCCATATCCATTTTCTTCTTCTTATTTTTTAACCCCATACCCATTTTTGACTTGAGCTTCATTGTGTTTGCTACTGCCCACGCTGCAGCTTTTTCACTTAATCCTGCGTCTTT
>CAKNYM010047272.1:16447-42191 GCA_932195095.1 Andricus curvator | reverse complement strand
ATCGAGCGCGAAGCGCGAGATGAATACCCAATCGAGCGCGAAGCGCGAGATCCAACAGGTGCGCGCCCTAGGCGCGCTGAAACTTGCGAGCGAAGCGAGCCGCGCGCGAAGCGCGCTATGAGAATGTGCCCGCGAAGCGGGCGGATTTTTTTTCATTCAGTTGCGTTTGAGATGGAGTTTAAAGCACAACCAACGAAACTACCTATGGTGAATGTTGATGATATCACACGACCTCTAAAAAGTAACGAAAAGAAACGACACGGGGATTTACTACCAAATAGTGTACGAGCTATATTTTGTGGACCATCCAATTGTGGGAAAACGAATGCTTTACTTACTCTACTCACGCATCCGAACGGGTTAAGATTTGAAAATGTGTATGTATACTCAAAGTCTTTGAATCAACCAAAATATACATTTTTGGAGAAAGTTCTACAGTTGGTAGATGGGGTTGAATACTTTCCATACAATGAGCATAGTAAAGTAGTGACGCCGAGTGAGGTACGACCTAATTCAATATTTATATTTGTTGATGTGGCGTCTGAGAAGCAAGATAACATTAAAGCCTTCTTTGCCATGGGTCTTCACAAGAACGTTGACTGTTTCTACTTATGTCAGACTTATGCTAGAATTCCAAAGAATTTAATACGTGATAATGTTAATTTGTTGGTATTATTTAAACAAGATGAAATGAATCTTAAACATATATATGACGATCATGTGAATACTGACATGTCTTATGTTAAATTTAAAGAAATATGTTTAACTTGTTGGAATAAAAATAAGTATGGTTTTGTAGTAATTGATAAAGATAATGATATTAGTCAAGGTAGATACAGAAAAGGATTTGACTGATTTATAAATTTAAAAAACTAATTAAAAAGGGGGCAGTACCTATTAGAACTTTAATGTATCAACATGTCTTCTCAAAAAGATATTTTACATCAAATTGCTAAGGCTAGTGCAGCCATTCAAAAAAAACATAGAGTGATGAAATTAGGTAAAGAATTATTTGAACAAACTTTAAGTGATACTTTTAAGCCAGTTGTTGCACCACTTGAGAAAATAGTTGATGATTTTAAAAATGTTAACAAACTTAATTCAGTTAAGGATGAAGTGAACAATAAAGACTTTACACACGATTATTTTCCACAAGAAGAAAAAAATAGTGACGGAGAAATAAGTGGAGAGGAGGAGGAGGAGGAAAATGAGCACAGTGATTACCATGAATCTTCCTTCAAATCAGCTATTGGATCAAAATCATTCGAAAATACGCAAGATTTAGATCAATCAACTGGTTCTGCTTCATGGAATGATATTGCAAGTAATTATCTTCGTATGTTAGGGGAGAGAAATAAAGATTTAGACAATACATACGGTGTTCGAAAATTATCTAAAGATAGGTTGATGATCGGTAACACACCGATAAGTGTAAGTCAAAATTATTTTAATGTGGGTAATGATAAGTACCCAAATATTGAAGGTTTGCTTGAACTTTTATTCAAAAAGGAGCCTAATAATATAATTATAGATGATCGTGACCTCGAAAATTATAAAGAGATTATAATTTCAACGAATGCACCTCGAAAACATTACAATGCTGATCAAGCTCTTCGTGAGAGTAAATCTTCAAAATTTACAAATTTTATAGAAAAAATTGTACTTGAACCTCCTTCTAAAGTTAAAAAAGAAAAAGTTCTGCATTGGGGAAAGGATTAATACCAAAATATATGATTAATAATGAGGGTTGTAAATTAGATTACGTTTATTAGGATAATCCAAATGAATTAATGGATCGATAACGTTCACTATTAGCGTCTCAAGCAGCTGGAAATCCCAGTCATGCAAATTAAATTATATCTATTATTGAGGAATTACGGGAAGCTGAAATTATTAATTAATTAGTGTTTCATCAAAATGACTCTCGTTTCCACGATGAGTATCGATGTATTTGAACGTCAGTTTAAAGGAGCTGAAATTAGAAATCATGGACCACCCGGTATTGGATTCAAAATTACACCTGATGGACACTTTAATATTGAGAACAAAAAGTTGTGTAACGTGGGTGAAGCTGAAAATCAAAATGATGCAATCAATTTAAGTCTGATTCATCGTGCACTGAATCAAGAATGTAGTGAAATTTACGGCATTATAGCTTCTTTACGAACTGAAGTGGTAAACAATAACATGATGATTCAAGCTTAAGAATCATCTATAGGTGGATTCAGGAAACAATTTAAAAATGATTTAAAAGCAACTGAAGACCTAGTGTATAGAAATGTTGAAACCATTTCTCAACTGGATTCCAAACTGAATGCACTTAAAAATGGATGAGAAGAAGCTACAAGTGGTGAAGGAATTGCATAGGCCCGCTAGAAAAAATGATGAACGTCGACATGTTTACATCCGTGGTATTGATGAAACCTGGCAGGCAGACGTCGTTGAAATGTAAGTATATGAATCTGAAAATAAAGGATACAAATGTGACGCGATCTGAAGAAATACCCCTAAGCGGCCAATCGTAAATTTTAGAGAAGAAGCAGGAGAAGTGGCGACGGGCCGATAGAACGACATAGAACGATAATGTTTACACGCTTGTACTGAATAAATTATTAATGATGGAATTTTTTTAACTATACCATCTTAAAGAGCAAGTTCGAATCTACGTAAAACATTAAAAATCATAAAATCGATTTTTGGCCGCTTAGGGGTCTTTCTTCAGATCGCGACACAAATATATTAACGGTAATTTATATATTTTTAAAATTCGCTTGGGTAATTCCAATAAAAACTAAAAAAAAGTGAAGATGTGACAGCTGCGATGAAATCAATCCTTGTGAAAGGACGTGTTCCAAAAAATTTACATGCAGATAAGGGTCCAGAATTTTACAATTCAAGCTTTGAAAATCTTATGAAACAGTAAAATTTTAACATGTATTCAACTCTCAGTAATTTAAAAGCGTCAATTTGTGAACGATTCAACCGAACTCTGAAAAATAAAATGTGGATTCAGTTCAGTTGGCAAGGTAACCACGTATGGTTAAATATTTTGTCAGACTTAGTTTCTTCCTATAATAATACCAAACATTGAACAATTAAAATGAAACCAAATGATGTTACGAAACGAAATAAGAAGAAATTGTTAGTAAATGTATTTAAAAAGTTTGTAGCAAGTAGAAATGTGATGCAAAAAAAGTTTAAAGTTGGTGATAAAGTAAGAATCAGTAAATTTAAACATATTTTTGACAAAGGGTATACACCAAATTGGACAACTGAAATATTTTCAATTAGTCAAATATAAAATACTCTACCAGTAACGTATTTAATTGAAGATTATCAAAATAATCCTGTATCTGGTTGTTTTTATGAGGAAGAATTAACTAAAGTCAAATACCCAGACATTTATTTGGTGGAAAAAGTACTTCGAAAGAAAGGAAATAAAATTATGTAAAATGGTTAGGATTTGAAAATCACCATAATAGTTGGATTGATAAGTTTAGTATATAATTATTATATAAGAAATTTGTGTACTCATTATTTTTCCTAAATAAAAATTTTTCGTTCACTATTTTATCCGCATTTGATTCCTTAATATTAATAATAATAAGAGTGATAATTATTATAATAATTTTATTTGAAACAATGTCATGGAACAGATACATGTATACATTTTTTTATACAAAACTATTTCCTAACATTGCTAATTCAAAAAAAATTTTGTAAAACTTGTCATCTTAAATATTCCATCTTAAATGTGACAATTTCCAGAAAAAAAGTATGAAAATACCTACATGAAGTTCTATATCCAGCTTTCTTTTTCAATAATTGATAATTTTTTACAATATAACACCCGAATTCTTTTTCAGTATACATAACATGTTTTTCACCCCAAAGTGACTCAGCTATAGTTTTAATAATCATATCTAATATAGTTACATATGGTTCTATTAACACATCATAAAAACAATGTGTTATACAATTCTTAAGTTCAAAGAGTATCGCAAAACTTGTTTTTCGCAAAAGAAATGGGTAATACGAATCACTCGTTCCTGGTTGTTGTAATGAAATCACATTATCGGCGAGATACAGTCCAAAACGTAATTGAAAATTTTCACATTCAATTAAATTACAATTCAGATTACATTCTTCACCACTAAAAAATAATTCAAAAACTTTAAAGAAACTTTTAAACACTTCCCAGTCTTCTTTACTGAGAACGATGCAACTTCGAGGATGACTACTCATAAGTTTGATACATGATGATAAATTTCCCTCTTTGTCAACATCCAGTCCAATGACAGCTTGCTTCGTGAACGATGGATCCAAATTATATGTGGTTGCCATCACCATTTGACTTTTAGGGATGTATGGCATATTGATTATTTGAACATCAACCTCATCCACACCTGTAGAAACGAATGCAATCTGATTGAATTACCCTCCTAGATATTTTATGAAAAACTCCTTCTCAGCAGCCTCTTTTTTCAAATCTTCAAGCAATGTCGAATTTTCATCAAAGACTCAACCATTCGTTGAGGTAGAAACACAATGTAGCTATTTTCAATTTCAACAACAATCCTAGGTCCGTATTTGGTTTCAACTCGCCTCAGACTGGAAATTTGATAAAAGCCTCCAAGAGTGAGATACTTCAGCTTCTTTGTTGGCACCGCATTAGCAGCTTTATTTAATTTTGAAAAATCCATTTTGTTTCACTTAGATTTACAGACTCAAACTTTTTCAATAAAAAATTAAACTCAGATCTTTTCCTAATTAAGTTCTTTAATTCTTGAATATTCTTCAAATGTTCACTTAACCGAATTCGTAGTTCACTTTGTTTTTCAGATTTTTTCTTCATCAATCAGATTTCAGAAGACGAGTGAGGATGCAGTACAATTCATCTCTGTTATATTCGTGATTTATTCACTATATCTCTTTAACACATTATTGCTTTCTCTGTCTTAAAAGTCTAGAAAATTCCAGACGTTTAGGTGACCCGATAGATAACAGAAAGAGTCTTAAAACGTCTTGGGAAAAGAGTGTGTCCTCGACATGAAATACAATATCCCCTGTGCTTAAAATCAAAGGAATACTTACATAAAACATAATGAGTGATTAGACACTATGAATGCTGCGTAGGCTAAGGTCTTTAATTTTGCAGGTGGTCCCGATCGATAAGAGAAACGTAGGAAGTCGTGGGAAGAGAATAAATTAAAATATTTCGTACGTGCTTCAATTCGAGGAAATGTTTTCATAAACATAATGAGTGAGAGTCAACGCATTTGAAGCTTATCGGAAGTATCATAAATCATACCGATTAATTAAAAAAATTTCACCCTAAAAGACTCATTTCACACCATACCTTAAAAGAATGTGTCCTCGAAATGAAATACAATATCCCCCATGCTTAAAATCAAAGGAATGCTTTCATAAAACATAACGAGTGATTAGACCCTATGAATGCTGCGTAGGTTACGGTCTTTCACCTTTCGGCAGTCGCGCTGTTGTAAAAAGTACAACAGTATCGATTTTTTTGGTACAAGTCGCAACTCGAATGCACGGGAGACGGGAGACCGCCATGTATGCCTTCCCCCACTCTTCCATCACCACTTCACTCCTCAAACATACCAAAATCGATTTTTGGTCTCCAACCCTTAACGTTCAAAAGCAACCCCCTTGACACGACGCATATATGACTTTGTCAAAAAACAATCTTTTTAGAATTTCACAGTGTGAATAGAGTCTCTGATTTTTGGGCTCCTCAAAAATTCCAACCCCCAATTTTGGGCTCCTACCTTCAACGTTAAAAAGCAACCCCTTGGTACCGGGCAGATGAGACTTTGTCAAAGAAATATCTTTTTTAGAAATTTACTTTGTAAATGAAGTTTCTGATATCTGAGACTCAGAATTTTATATGGTGAATAGAGTCTCTGATTTTTGGGCTCCTTGAAAATTCGAATTCGAATTCATAGATAGGCGTTTGATTTTTTAGATGTAGGGGTGGTTTTTGCAAACAAAAAATCAAGCATTCGTGAGCCCAAGAAAAGCCCAACACTACTTTATATTTGTTTTTTTCCATGTTTGAGTTTTTACTTAGAGATTGTTTTTTTGTACATAGGGTGGTTTTTGATAATTTTGTCTGGTGCATTCGAGAGCCCAATATAAGCCAAAAATTATGATGCTTTTTATTTTTCTCAGATTTTATTTTTGACAAGAGGGTGGTTTTTTTGCACATAGGGGGTGGTTTTTTGAATTTTTTTCCCGTGCATTTGAGAGCCCAAAATTGTGGTCTACTTTGTTTCTTCCAAGTTTGAGTTTTTATATAGGGGGCAGTTTTATTTCCGGTAGGGGTAGTTTTTGGAAATTGGTTGTTGGCGCGTTCAAGAGCCCAAAAAAAGCCCAAAATTTGTTTGTCTTTGATTTTTAATTGTTTCACATTTTTATGTAGTGGAGGTGCTGACCCAAAAATTGGCAATACAGCCCAAAAAAAGCCCAATAAAGCCCAAAATTCTGATACAAAAAAATTTGGGAATTTCGATTGTGGAGGTGCTAGCTTGATGGACCTCAATAACACGACAAAACATGGGTGTTGTAAAAAGTACAACGCGCGACTACTCGTGTGAGCAGAACGGGCGCGACTACCGAAAGGTTAATTTTGCAGGTGGTCCCGATCGATAAGAGAAACGGAAAGAGTCTTGAGAAAAGAATAAATTAAAATATTTCGTACGTGCTTCAATTCGAAGCAACGTTTTTCATATACATAACCAGTGAGGCTCAACGCATTAAATGTCACCCTGAAAGACTCATTTCACACCATACGTTGATCAATTCCGAGAAATCTCTTGCACACTAAACAAATAACCTTCAAATTCCTTCTAGAAGCTTCCTAGGTCAATCACCTTATGAAATTTGTACATGTACCCTCAAAAATATTTAACCCCACTTATAAATTCTGAGAAATCTCTCTTGCACATTAAACATATAACGTTCAAATTCCTTCTAGAAGCTTCCAGGTCAACCACCTTGCGAAAATTCTAGATGTCGGTAACATGTCGGTGCAGGGATCTATATCCAGAAGTCCCCCTGTTATACTACTGCATATGGTTTTGGATACCAATCTGTTTCAATGAACCCGTTCTGAAAAATTAGAGTTATATCTAAAAAGTTAATATGTTTGTTTGTTGGGTTTTCTAGAGTAAATTTTAAAGATCCACCTATTTTGTTAAATTCATTCAGAATAGTAAGTACTTGGTCTTTTTTTGGCACACAATATCGAATCATCGACATATCGATAATAGAAAAGAAGCTTTAAATTTTTGTTCTTCAGGATTTTTTATCCTATATTTTGCATGACTAATTCTGCTACCACTGACGATATGGGTGAACCCATCGGGGTTCCGTTTTTTTGTCTGTATATTTTAAAATCGAATTGTAAATATGCATTTTCCATGCAAAGACTAATTGCTTCAATAAGCAATTAATTAAGTGAATTAAGTGTAATTTATCATGATTTAATCGAAACTTTCGGTTAAATTCCTTCTCTTACCAACAGATCTGACGCATGTGCATTCACTTGTTTCCACGAAGTAGTATAAGGAGATCCAACTCTATGGGCCATTTCGGAAAATTGTACCCCCATTTTTCCTTGCCCACATCCTATAGCACTTCAGATAACGTATTCTAGCGCCCCTTGCGGAAAACCGTTATAACATAGGTTTTGCCGTTGGTTTTCAACAGTTTCAAATTTTCTCATGAGAGGCGCTACAATACTTAATTTGGTATGCTGTGGGTATGCTATAGGAAGTGGGCACGGAAAAATCGGGGGTATCCTTATATTAGAGTTGGATCTCCTCATACTACTTCGTGCTTATTTCTAACGTTAGTTCATACACTCTGAAGGTTTTTGGAGCAGCACACAAATGTAGCTCTACTCTAATTTTTTACACTTATCATTAGTTTAAACAATATTCACACCAATTTATAACAGCAAAATCAAAAACAATAGTAAAAATGACAAACTCAAAACCATTATATACACTTCTTTTAAATAACTCCAAATACCTATTTCACATTTACTAAGGTTATGAACACTTAAAGAAAAAGGATTTTTCTGAATTCTTAAATATATGAGAACTACCACTCATTTTTAATATATAATTTGGATGTAAAGTACACATTGCGGTAAGTTTAAAAATAAAATTAGTAAATCTAAAATGTATTCATCGATAATAGACCATATATGTATGCATATTCATGACATGATCCATTGTTTGTCATAGTCCTGATGAGGCTGTAGTTCCGCAGCGAAATGCATTGACTGTACTTCAATTCTTAAATATATAATATGAATTACAAAGACCAAAGGCCATCAATCACTACTATAAAGAATATTAAATTTTAAATAAATATATTTAAGTTGCAAATATTCTTAAACTTAGTGGGAAATTCTTAAAATTAGAATATCGTTTTTTCGGTGTGTGAAGCTAAGAAATCTAAGACGTCACTTCTCTGCAATGATATCTTTGATATACTTTTCTTTAAATAACAAATTTCTTAATTGTTCCCTCATTTATATTTGCTGACAGAAAGCTGATGTCATATTTTTTCGAAGAATTGGTCGAAAAACGTAAGTATAACGTTAATCGGTTTTTAATTTTATCACACAAATGCACTGTTTCAACATTCCATAACTATGCGTCACTTGTTTGCAGTCATTTCTTTGATATTATTAATGTGGCTCTTCCTTTGATGTATACCGACAAAGGATTTTTAGTTGGCTAATCTCATACTTTCATTCTAAAGAATTTTTACAAAACGTAAATCAGATGTTTGGCATTCTCAAGCAGGAGTGGGGCAGCATATAAGTAGATCTGCATCTAATTTGTTTTTAGTCCAGTTTCAACCTTAGTGTGTCATGTTAAATTGTGAAAATCTAAAAGTACTGAAGTGTCGAATAAATACTCATCTACGCAACATTCAAGAAGTTAAGAAATGAATTGAAGCTAGATCAAGAAATACTCGAGAGAGAGTGATTGTTGGAAATCTAGTAACAAATTTTAACTATCTGAATTTAATTGAAAAAAGATGAATTTTGAGAATCTGAACAAACTTGGATGTGGAGAAGATCTTCTACCAGTGAAGAAGCTGAATGATCTGGAGAAAAATAAACTATATGACATTACACCTGTGCGGAAGGTGAATACGAAATATGGATCCAGAATCACCCTCGACCTGCAAAATGAGTTTACTGTGTTTTTACCAAAGAGAATGATGAAAGTGTTTCAAAAGAATGAAAATCTTCAAGAAATGAAAGAAATGTGTGAGGAGAATCAGTTGTCCATGGAGTATCTTGGGGGAAACTACAATCACATCCAGTTTGTGAAAAAGTGAATAGAAAATAAAATATATTCAGTGTCAGTGTTTTTTACCATTACTTTAGAAAATGGTGTATACACCCCAAAATCAATTCATGCTTGCAACTACATATAACTTGAATGCATCCTTTACCAAACAAATTATTTCAGCGTTACATTTATTAACGCTGATACTTTAGCTGTAAAATTAAAATTGATATCCAGTCATCCACGATGCAGCATCTCGTTGACCTTTGAAAATTGGAGGATATTCAAAATGTATTTCACAGACATTGAATCATTTTTCAATGCTGGATTGACTGAAAGATTGATTAAATCTACTAATTTTAATCTACGTTTTGGTTTTCATCATGGTGGTAATTTGCTGTCCTTAGAGCAATCAGGATTGAAGGATTCGTATTATCCTTTTCTAATTCACGATTCTACATTCAGCGTCCTGAAGGAACTCAGCCTGTGCATAGATCAACGCATTTATGAGTTGTCAGTGGTCAGTTTCAACGAGCTAAATACATTATAATTGAAACTGTCGCGGAATATTTTTGGCGTGAAAGCGGAGTTCTCAGTGAAAAAAACAATCACATCATTCATGAAAAATAATTATGAAAAATTACAAAGAAAGTGCTGTAAAAAATATGTTTTTACAGATCCTCTACATTTTCAGACTTTATTTGCAGAGATGATTATATTTAATATTAAGCATTTATCTAAAGCTGTTACGACGAAAAAAAACTCAAAATATTGGAAATTGCTAAATTTGATTAAAAAATAAAATGAATTATACATATATTTAGAGTTAAGAATGTGCACGCATTAATATTAAGATGTTACATACACTGTATGCATTGAAAAAGGCTAGTGTTTGATTAAAACATATATTTTGATTAATAAATACATAATACAGACAGTCATAATTAAATTCTTTCTTTTACAAATCCAAATTACTTATCCAACTATTGTGAGATTCATCATATACCAACCATTTTACATATGATTTATTCCCACGCTTTTTAAAAATTTTCTCCACAGGGTAAATATCAGAATGTTGAACTTTTGATATTTCTTGCTTCTGAAAGCTACCAACAATAGGCTGATCCTCGTAGTCTTTGAGAATATATGTAAATGTGTCCGTATTTTTTATTTTATTTACTGTAAAAATGTCTGTTGTCCAATTTGGAGTATAATCTTTTTCAAAAACGTGTCGGGTGTCCAAATGAGAAATGAGTTCTGAATTGCGATGCACTAGTTCATGAGTTACTTCAATGTTAATTTTTAATTTCTTCAAACTTTTATCCATAGAATTTTTTAGAGCATCAATTATCATATTATTGTTAACTACCTCGGTTTGCAGTGAGGCAACAACATCGTAGAGGTTCTTAATTTCTCCTTGCATCATATGATGCACCAGATTTAAATTTACTGCATCATTTTGATCTTGAGCTTCAGCCACATTACACAGCTTTCTGTTTCCCATATTATAATTTCCATCATATTTTATCAGAAATTCAATACCGGGAATACTACGATATGTGATCTCAGCCTGATTAAGCTGACATCCGAACACATTAATACTTATTTGAGAATGATAAAATTTTTCAGGAACATTGATTAATAAATTATGTTTGCTTCACGTAATTCTTCAATTATTGACATTATTTCATTTGTATGACTAGGATTACCAGCTGCTCGGAATGTCAGAAGCAAACGTAAGCGATCTACTAATTCATTCGGATCATCCCAGTAAATATAATCCATTTTCTTACGCTCTTCACTAATCATATACTTTGGCAATAGGCCTTGAACTAACAAAATACGCTCCTTGCTTTTTTTAGTAGACTTTGGAGACGATACAGCAATTACTTTTGCAATGAAATATTGAAATTTCAAACTATCATTACGACGAAAAGCTCCATCAACTTTATAAAATTTCTTGTGGGCATTTGTTGCGAGAATAATATCTCTATCATTTGCAAAGTCATTTATACTTATAAAAGTTTCCTCAGGCTCCTTTTTAAACAGAAGTTCAAACAAACCCTTTCTTGCAGGATACACTTTATCTCCTATAATATCTTTTTCATGAAAATTAATTGACTCATCACCAATCATCAATTTATTACTTGTTAATAATTTTCTTACGCCATATGTCATATCCATATCTTTTTTCCTATCATCTAACATTTAAAGATAATTTTTTGCTATATTATCTTGCATAGTAATAATTTTTCTTGCATCATCGCCATCATTATCTTCATCTTCAGAAGCTGTCTTAAATGTCATGCCATTTTCATCATCTTTTTTCCCAGATATCTCACTGTCTTCGAAGTTTTCAAAAGTTTCATTTTCTTCAAAATTTCCTTACGTTCCTTTTTAGCTTCAATTTTGATAGAATTAATTTGCTTAGCAGTTTCAAATCCATCAACTAATTTGTGAATGGGAGTCACTATATGCTTTTAAGCGTTTCAAAACATCTGTTTGTTTAATATTCTGAACATATCAACTTTAATTTCTGTTGAACATAACACAAACTTTGTTCATATACATAATACTGACCGATTCAGTACAAACAAAGCGATTTTTACCCTAACTTAAGGTTAGAAATATTTTATTTACTTAAATATAACCCCTAGTAACTACTGCTTTTAGAGAGAGCGTTTACGTGTTTCTAGAAGTAACATTATAATATCATGAAATTTCAGCACAGGTTCAGAAAATTCTTTGAAATTTCTCGAGGTTATCGAAATCACGAAATCGACAAATGCGTATAAGGCATAACAGCCTACTTCACTATACAACTGTTAAAGCTGCTATCACACGCATAATTTATCATGAAAACATCACCTGATTGGTGGAACTAGTTCTTAATATAGCTGGTCCAATGAGCGCTATAAACAGCAGCCTAAGGTTGTTCCACAGTCCACGCCTCTGCACTCAAGTTGCTCGCTTGCACAAATAAGGCGGGAATTTCAAAATTCACCATAGAAGATATTCCTTATTCATAACATTATTTTAATCAATTTTTCAAGCACAAAACCGAATTTCGTTAAAAACTTTTAAAATTCCCGGTCATTTCCCGGTTTTTCCCGGCCCCAAAAAATTCCCGGTCATTTCCCTGTTTTCCCGGTCCAGCGGCCACCCTGCAGTTCTTGGTTATGAAAATTTTTTTGGTGTTCACCATGTCCAAACGCAATGATATATCGCTCTCAAAATTTGGAATATAGGCAATGAGACAATAAATTGCGTTTGTATATTTAGTTTCAGTAATAATTTTGAAAAAAATTTTCCATGTAAAAAATAAATGTGTAAAATTATTTTCATTTTTTTTTGGTGCTGACTACGTCCACACGGATTGAGATATCGTGTTTAGAACTTGAACGATTGAATAAAAAGCACTAAAGAACATTTGTATACATCCCTACCGGAAATCTAGATTATTTCTAGATACTTTCTAGACTCTGATCCTCTAGCCAACGTCTAGGGCAATTTTATGACGGTCGCCTTGTCTAGGGTTCGTCTAGAGTTCATCTAGCGGCGTCTAGTAAGTTTTACCTGCGACCCTTTTGAGTCTAGCATTCGTCTAGTATCATCTAGAAAGGGGTCAATTCTAGATGATGCGTTCCTAGACGATCTCATCTAGAAATCGTCTAGATTTTCGGTAGGGATCAATATGTTTATAATTTCAAAGAAATTTTATTTATAACTGGATGTATGTATGTATGTATACCATTAAGCCATTTCCCTTTCGGGGTAGGCGTGACACTACCCGATTCGGGTAGTGTTTCTAGGTTGATAACTTGTAGTAAATAACTACAAGTGTGGGCTCACCACACCCACGGTGTGGATAAAGTAGGATATTACCACTCGCGTTGTAGCACTTTGCAGGTAATGTTTGGTTTGATGCATTTCAGATTTTCTGATTCACGTATGTTGATAACTGACACAAATTTTGGACTAAATCGTCTAAACATTCAAAAAAATCAATATAAACAATAACATTTGCACATTCGGTGCAGATCCAAAAATAAGTACCTGCACACACATAACCTGTTATTATTTTTTGAGCATTTTTAGCAATTTCTAGCGGAGAAAAAAAGAAACTTTCAACGTCGATAAAGTAGAGATCACATGACCAAGCTCGGTTATGAAATTTTACACCTTTATTTTTTACATGGAAAATTTTTTTCAAAATTATTACTGAAACTAAATATACAAACGAAATGTATTGTCTCATTTTCTATATTCCAAATTTTGAGAGCAATATATCATTGCGTTTGGACATGGTGAACACCAAAAAAAATTACATAACCAAGGACTGGTTTGGTCACGTGGTCACCGGAAAGCATGCCCTTAAGGGAAAAAATTCTACTCTTGACTCGTTCCACAGATATATCAAATCAAAATTATGGTAGATGCGTTATAAAAATTGTCGTCTCTCGTCCCTCGATATGTAATACACTAAATAGTTATATGGGATGAAAGGCAACATCGTTATTTATTCACACTTGACTTATAATATACAATTTTCTCTGAAATTGTCTTAAATTTTAAAATGAATTAAAAATTTTAATCATGCTCCGATTACCTTATAAAAATTATTAACTTATCAGAAAATTTTCACGCAATTCCTGAATTGCATATTGTCACTCGTTTTTTTCAAAATTTTCCTCTTTTTTCTACATCGGCAGTTATTTCATTATTTTCAAAAAAATTTTTAAAGAAAGAGAAACCTTCAAAAATCCTCGAAAATTATGTAGAATACGATGGATCGCAGTATTCGTCCCACATTGCGTTATCCAATCAAAAAAACCAGTAAATCCATTACAAACTATATGCAACCCTTCAGTAGTAAGAGAAAATCCTTTTACAACACCTTGAGAATTTAATCTGGGGAATAATTTAAAAAAATAAAAGTTTTCTTATCATTATCAATGTTGCCACGTAGTAAACAGTTTGCAAATCTAATATGATGTTAGTACTAAGTTAATTATCACTCAGTAGGATTTGCGAATCGTATTTCGTATTTGATTTGCGTTTGTATTTTTGGCTAGTTTAACAAAGTACCTAATTTGTTTAATTGCAATTTTATTATTGTTGCCGGACGTGCAACGTTTTGAAAATTGAATATTTTTTAGATTTCGACATTTCCAACATTTGTTACTCAAAAACGCAACACTTGCAATTCTCGCAGGAATTTTATGAGTCGAATTGCAAAAAATGCCACATTAATTAAAAAGACGATAATTTCCGTTATGCATACAGTTTTGCAAATCATATAATAGTATTTTTTCAGTGGAAAGAAGCAGAAATAACATTTTGCAAAACCTTAGGTATTTTCGCTGGGGAGTGATAAACAAAATAA
Organism: Andricus curvator; assembly: GCA_932195095.1. NCBI lineage: Eukaryota > Metazoa > Arthropoda > Insecta > Hymenoptera > Cynipidae > Andricus > Andricus curvator. The sequence goes on along the minus strand of CAKNYM010047272.1, from coordinate 27,467 downwards.
TAATTTGTTTATAATTAATAACGTTGCCAAGTAGTAAACAGTTTGCGAATGTTATATAACTCAGTACGATTTGCAAAATGTTTTAATTTTTGGCTAATTTACAAAAGTAACTAATTTGTTTAATTGCAATTTTAATATTATTGCCGGCCGAGCAACGTTTTGCAAATTTGATCATTTTCAGATCTCGACATTTCTAACATTTGCTACCCGAAAACGCAACCTTAGTGATTTTCGCTGGAATTTTAGGAGTCGAATTGCAAAAAATTTAACAATAATTTAAAAAAAGATACTTTTCGTTATGTATTTAGTTTTGCAAATCATACAATAGTTTCTTCTCAATGGAAAAAAGCAGAAGCAACATTTTGCAAAACCTTCGATATTTTTGCTGGGGAGTGATTAACAAAATAATAATTTGTTTATAATTAATAATGTTGCCGCATCACGAACGTTTTGCAAATTTAATACAGGATAGAGACTGATTTTATAATCAGTCACTCAAGTTTGCAAAATGTTTTGAATTTTCGTAGAGCAATGGAGGGCAAATTTTGCAAATTAACTTTTTAAACACATTGCCCGCCCGATCACGATTTGCAAAATTTTATTTTATGTTCAGCATATGAAAAAACAAGTATACAATTTTTTTGAAGACCTTCGGAATTTTTGTTAATTGATTAGCTATTTCCACTGGTCTAAAATGTCAAATTTTAGTTTTTTGTATCTCATTCAAGATTTATTTATTTTTATTGTAAAATACAATATTAAATATCAAAAAACATTATTTTCGAATGGTTCTCTTCTCAACAAATCATTCGAAAATCATGTTCTTTGATCTTTAATATTGTATTTTACAATAAAAAAAATGACTCTTGAATGAAATATATTATATATAATATATAATATTTTCTCTCAACGTAAACATAAGATTGGATTTTCTCAGGCAAAAAACCTGCCAATACACATTTTCAAGCATGGAGAATGAACAGAGAATGAAATTCACATTTCTGCCAAAATGCAATTGTATGGAATATTCTGGAAAATTCGAATTGAAATTACAAAAAACTTTTCCACATATTCGCCAAAATGGAACATGCAATGGAGCTAGTCTATGGTAGGCCTAAGCCATGGTATAGGTGATTTTGCTCAAAGGCCGTAACCTATATTGATGGATCCGTTTGAACCCAGCAGAAAATTGCGAGACTAGCAGTTTAAAAGTTACACCTGAAACACCGCTTTTTAATAAGGGTGGTTCCCCAATATAAGTTTTGGAAGAACTTCATGATTTTTGGGCAGCAGTAAAACCCACTAGAGAACAAACTACTTTTGTATTTGGCACCTGTCTCCGTGGAACACCTGGACCCAACATGAGATTAAAACAAAATTAGAAATCGGGTATTATCAACCAAGTGTAGACACCTCTATGACTGCTTATGCCATAAAATTATTCCGAGAAGCAAGAGGACTCACCCCTGCCCCAACTGACAAAGAAATCACGCAAAAACTCGCAAGACATTTTAACGAGGAGGTCAGAACAGCCATAGTTGGAAGATCAATTACCACCCTCGAGAGCTTATTAGAATTGTTCGTGAGATTTTATAAATCTGGACCCATCATTTCCAAACGGCCGGAAAATATCAGTTTTAAAAAAGGTTACGATAACTGGAAAACAAAAAATGTGAACCCGACGACACATGCTCAGCCCACCAAAACTAATTTTAAACGATAAAATGATTACATACAAAAGGGACAAGGGAGGACAATTGGATAAGGCAAGACAGAAATAGAGACTCAACAAGGAATATTAGAACTATGGCAATCACTGAACAAAATAATTAAGAAGAAGATATCGTTATAAGGGAAGAAGTGAGTGAGATATATCCGGAAAACTGATAAGATCCGTATCCTGAAACAGTTTTAATATATTTAAGGATGCGGGGAACAAACTTTTAATACGTAGGTTCGTCAATACTTTAAATTACAATATATGCGAGGAACCATCAGAGGAGGATGCAGTCGGAGTTAAAAAAAATATATGGGTGTCCGATAGCAGAAATTTCAATGCTAGGATCAAAGGTTAGGGCTCTGGCCGATACCCGAAGTCAAGTGTCATGTATCTCCGAAAATTTTTACGAAAAAAAATTTGCATTTTTTGTAAAATGCCCAACTCTTCCCATAGTTTGAGTCTCAGTCGCAGAGGTCACTGGGGGAAGACCCGTGAGGTTGCGGAAACAAATATTTGCCAGTTTAGAATTCGGTAATATTAATTATCAAAATGTGCTGTTGATAGTGCCACAACTAATAAAAAAATGCATTCACGGCGTAGATTTATTAAAGCCTCTTGGAGCTACAGTAAATTTGAAGGACGATACCTTAACAATTCACCACAACGAAAATTCTGGCAAAGTGTAATTACATGAAGAAATAAACGAATATTGCGAAGCGAAGCAAGTGCGCAGCATGACTTGTTACGATGACGAAAAATTACAGGTGAAAAAGCTTAACGGAAAAATAGACAGTTACGAGCATATATCTCCTCAACAAAAATTAAAATTTAAGAAACTCCTATGGAAATATCGTGACGTTTTTTTTCAACGGCCCGGAAAAATATCTTGTCATCTCCATGAATGGAAAATTGAAGATCAAAATTCTCCACGTGCAAAGTCAGATCCAACCCCTCTTCATTATGAAAAACAAGTGGAGAAACAAATTTAAACAATGATTGATTGGAATTGATTGAATGAGTTTTTGGCAAATTGCTCTACATTCAGAATATAAAAAAATACACTGCATTTCTATATAATGGAAAGTGTTACGAACACGATGACACCCCTTTTCGCGTAAAAACAAGCACCGCGGCCTTAGTCCGAGGTTTAGACCATGTATTAAAAGGTTTAAACGAATTCATCATATCCTATGTCGAAGATCTGTTTGTAGCTTCTGAATCTGAGGAAGAACATCTCTGCCATCTGAAGTTAATCCCAGAAAGGTTGAGAGAACATAATATAATAATAATAATAATAAACCTATATTGAGTTCGTAAAAAGCAGGATATTACATGGCAGTCAGAGTTAACATAAGAACCCAAAGGGCGAGGTACAGCTTAAAGTTGCTTTCAAACCTAACACTTTTAATCTAATTTAAACTATAAGTAAACGAAACTTAAAAACTAGGGCTTGAATATATAGTTTTCGAGATCATTGCAGAAATAGATAGAAACTGATTGTGGTACCATAATGTGAAATACTCTAGAACTTATACTAAATACGGAACTTAAAGATAAAAGAAGACAAGAATCAAATTACGTATTATGAAGAGACAAATCATGTTGCCATGCGAAGGCGTTCAGTTGTTTCCTTCCTTACATTGGGGATGGAGTAAGAAGCCAGCGGGTTTTTTAAGCGGTTTAAGAGGAGCGGAGCAGCGTAGGAAAAGATGGACTCCCTTTTCGATGTTTTCGCTCGCGGGATATATAGGTTGCCATCGGATCTCATTGCAAGAGATTTTCTAGCTCGCTTATCTTCTACAAATGACAATATATCAAATAAATATTCCGTATACGCATATTCAAAAAGGGAGAGTATCAATGAATGACAAAGCAACAGTTTTACCCTCAGGGGAAGGGAGCGACGGAAAGGATACAATTTTCCTAAGCGCAGATATGCCGCTTTGATTTTAGTGGTTATATGATCCTCGAAACTCCAACTGGAATGCATTTTAAGACCTAGGTTTTTCGCTTGAGCTACGATGGACAACAAGGATCCGCCAACCAGAAAGTTGGACAAGCGAGCATCTTTAAAGCTGCCTATAGTAAGAATAACGGATTCAGCAGGGTTAATAACAGAGCTCGCTCTTCAGCCCACCTCGCGATGAATTTCAAAGCTAGGGACAACACTGTGGTACCGGCATCTAGAGCGTCCAGTTTGCAGCGGACATATACCTGCGTGTCGTCTGCATACATGTGGATCGTGACTTTAGCTTTGTCCACGGATACCGCCTCCAAAATCGACAGGAATTTCATCAAGGGGCCTGGAAGGTCATTGGTATGAACAGAGAAGAGAGGCGGACAAAGAACGGCACGCTGTGGCACCCCTTTACTTAGTGGTCGGATGGGTGACGATCGGGAGGTTAAGGTATTCGATATTTCAACTCGCTGGCTTCTATTCGAGAGAAAGCCACTAAACCAAGACATTTCTTTCCCAGAAATCCCCCCTCAGATTTTAGTTTGGCTAGAAGAAGTTGGTGATCGAGAGTTTCGAACGCCTGAGTGAGATCGAGTTGGGCTAAAATAGTGACTTCCGAACGGTCCAGTGTTCGGCATATCTCGTCTGATACATTGAGCAGGGTTGTAGCAGCCGAGAACCCTTTCCTGAAACCGGGCTAGTGATTTGAGAGGATCCCATTATTGCTTATGTATAGAGAGAGCTGCTGGAGGCAAACTTTTTTCAGGATCTTTGACAGGTAAGGGAGAATAGTATTGGGGCGTAAATTCTTGTAGGAAGAAGGTCGGTCACATTTTGGAAGAGGGCGGATAATGCCCACCTTCCACGCTATAGGGAATATCCCTGTCCTCAGAGAAGAGTTCACAATTTCGAGTAAAGCAGGCAAGCAAGAGGGGATACAGAGGAGAGTCGCGGAACTATTTATACCATCGGAGTCAGTAGCCGTAGATTTAATTGATTTAACCGCTGCATACAACTGACCGAGACCAACCTCGTGGAATTGGAAAGGCTGGCGTTTACTTACTTCGGCTACCTCTAGGAGATCTTGGATTATTTCGACAGATGCCGTTGCTGGAAGGAGGGTATCAAGGAGAAAGTTGTTGATCTCCGCTGGATCGAGGGGGAGATCCCCCCAAGAGCATATTCCCTCCCTAGACGAGACTGCCGCTTGCTTAACCCTTTCCCAAATTCGCTTATATGAGGGCCTTTCCGGAAAGCTAGACAGGAATCCGACCTTTTCGCGACGCATGGACGCCGTTGTAAGATTACGGAGGTAAGCGTATTTGGCGTGATTGGGGTCTGTTCTATTCCTTCGCCATTGGACCGTGCTCTATCCCTGGCTCGCGACATCTTTTTGGCCGTTTCAGCCATTTGTACATTGTTTCAATTCGCCGCTCATGCCGCACTATCGAACATATTTATATCTACTCTTTTGAAATTCCTCCCAAAGCGGTATTTACCCGACCTACAGACTGTCCCTACATCTAACATAGAGAAAACCATATCGTGATCAAACGGTTTCGACAATTTAATGACTCCAGAATTCGAAGACTAATTTTTCACTTATCAAGATTAGATCAATTGTTGAAGAGTAATTATTCGTAGTACGCGTAGCTTCGTCGATAATCTGATTTAGGGCAAAAGAGCGAGCGAGATAATTAAGCTTCCCCCAACCTGGCTGGTCCGTCCGAGAGACATCGATATTGAAATCTCCTGCACATAATATATGTTCCGCTACACTACTCTACAGGGATATCCTCTGTCAAACACCCCCCCGAGAGGCATCGAATCATCACCAAATCATCACCAAAGGGGCCCCCAAACTACTGCTACTAGAGTCGCACGAGTTGCTGAAATATAAACTCGAGGAGTTTAAGCCAGATAGAGTGTTTAACATACCGGTAGTATCTGGATGTCTTAGGTTAGGGCACGTACGTTGTGGAGAAGAGCCAATGGTGTCTGAAAGTCTAAGCTGAGATTAGTGTTGCGACGAAGAATCAGGCACGTAGCCATTAGTTGGCTGGTTTAAGGAGGCAAGTCAGGACTGGGCTGACTGCGATGCTGGTTTAAATGAACCATCCTTTACGTTTCTGATCCAGACTGATTTCCTGAAGATCTATGCCTTGCCGTCGAGCTTTCCATAACGTATCTTTTCTTAGACTGACTTCAGGCGTAAGTAACAATCCATTGATTGATTTTGGTTCACGTATACTGTCCCTTCCTCCAAGTTAGAATCAATTTCGTGGACCGTTAGTGATTTTTTGTTTTTTATCTTGAAGGAGATCAGGTCTGAGCGAGCCCTAGCATTAGAGAGCCGAGCGATTATTGGCTTCGGCTGATTCTGAGCTTTGGATGGAATGCGAAAGACATCTTCAATGTCCCCCTTAAGCAGTTTGGAGCCGGTCAAAACCCCAATTTTCTCTAAAATACTCGTGAGATCTTCGTGAGCAGACACTGGAAGACCCGTAATAATTACCTCTCTGTCTCTGATTGCATCTTCCAAGCGGGTAATCCTTTGTCGATGTAAAACTTTGAAATGTTCGATGGCTGCTTTCTGAGCGGAATTATCTTTAGCTAGCTGCTTTTGTGAAGTTTCAACTTTGGAGATTCTGGAACACACCAACTCAATTTTGCTCAGAAGGCTATCGTTTTGAACGGTGATAGATTGAAGTTGAGCTGAAACAGAAGCCGAATCAGCACTTCGCAGTTTCAAGGTTTCACATGTTATCGCTCCAGTTGCTTCCACTTTATCGAGGCGGTCGCAGATCAGATTTAGTTTGGCTAGGATCATCGCGGAAACATGATCAGAATCAGCAAGAGGTTGGCCACTGAGGGTTGTAGGAGCAGGTTGTTGATGAAGGATTTGTTCTTTTGGATTTTCGGGGCGGGCTGCGTGGAGGACGTATCCTCCTTCGTTGAACTCAACAGGGAATTGTGACTGCTAAGTAGAGTATCCTCCGAAAGAGCACTTGGGTTAGGAGTTCCTAGAGAGTGAGAGGCTGGGGCCCCTTCGCCATGAATAACATCGTCCGTGAAAAAAGAAGAGACTTTGGAAGCCTCATCAGCAAAGCTGAAGCTGGAGTGGCAATGTCTGCAGATCGTGAGGACTTTTTGCTTGCGGAGGATCTCGTACAACCCAATGCATTTCGGGTGGTAGGCTTCGTTGCAGGATTCATAGAAGATGGCAATTCTTTGAATTATGCCCCCACACGTATTGCAGTTGGGCTTTAAGCTGATGTCCTAAAGGTCAGTATTCGGCATTTTAACGAAAAATAGCGTTTACGTACCTAAATACATAACAGGGATAAAGATCCCTTCGCGTAGGCAACGCGATCTACTCGCGTGCCAAGTACAATAGTGTAGTAGTATATGGGCTCTGCTGCCGCTACGCTGCCGGCACATTGGAAAGCGGACCGATTGAAAAAGAACCGTGACTTCAGCGGTAAACACAAGCAACACTCACCAATCTTTAGAAGGCAAATTATGAATGACGATGGAAAAGCTTTACTTCGCCGATCGAACACCTTATCAGGAAGCAGACGCCTGTTTCAATACCACCAAAGCACCAATAACATATTCAATTTATCCACCGTGAAAATAAAGAATACAGGAGTCGACAAAACAGTTAAACCTCACAGTTCGCCACCTAGCGGCAGAAAAAGGCAGAAAAAATATAACTCTGAACGTTAAAAAATGTGAATTCCAATGGATTGAGACTACCTTTTTAGGGCAGTTAATGTCAGCGTAAAATTTACAGAAAAATTTTCAGAAGAGCTAGTGCTAGTTTTAGAACTTTAAGAAAGGCAAGAAGATGAAAATGGGAAGGAAAACACTAGATAGCGTTTGAAAGAATACAAAAATTATTTAATTCTCAAATTATTCTCGATTTCCCAGATCCCGCAAAATCATTCTATTTACCAACTGATGTAAGTGATTAGGATCTGGGATCTGTACTCCACCAAAACGACGAGGACGGTGAGACAAAAAGTATTGTATGTGGGAGCCACACCTTAAAAAGCGCAGAAATAGTGTATTATACCACTGAAAAGGAACTCTTGGCTCTTGTCTGGTCATTACAAAAGTACCGAAGCTTTTTATTGGGTGCTCAGATTATTCACCGCACTGATCACATGGCACTCACGTTCCTCCAATCTTGCAAGCTTTTAAGCGGCCGATTAACAAGGTGGATTATGGCAATTCAAGATTACATTATCAAATCTGAATACTGCCCTGGCAAGGAAAATATTACATTATCAAATCTGAATACTGCCCTGGCAAGGAAAATATTATAGCAGACGCGCTCAGCAGACAGACTTGCAAAGATTACAAACAACTCGATACAAGGAATAAAAGGATTGCAATTTATTACCTCGCAAAAAGACCCACAAATAAGTGCAGAGACAATTTTTTGGAATTAAAAAAGATTCAAAAAGAAGATCCTAAGCTCAGTAAAATGATAGAAAACATCACTAAGATCGATAACTACTTGTACGCTGAAAAATGCCTATTTAAAAAATGTACCCTTCAGTGAAAAATTTGTCTGCCAGCAGAATGAGTAAATGATTTAATAATGGGACGCCACACGGTATATGGACATATAAATTTATGGCAGCTTTCGAGGGTCCCTACGAAGTGAAGAAAATTGTTCGGAAGGGAACCTACATTGTAATCGATCCAATAAAAGGTGTAGAAAGGGTGATGTTCGATGCTAATGAAATGAAAAGGTATTACTCCAAATAAGCAACTAAACCCAACTAAACTAATGATTATTGCTCTCCGAAATGTTAAGAGACTGAGTTATTGTAAGAACTACGACTTTGTTAATTAATGATAAAACGTCGCTATAAAAAATTAAGTTTGAATAAAAGAGTAATTATTTGGTTAAATATTGTATTGTTCAATTTATCTTCTCCTTTCTGAGTCCGAAATAATTTTACCGGAATCAAGACTAGGTAAAATAAAATATGAAATTATACGACCTCTTTCAAGACTTCCTAGAATTGAAAGTTAATTTGAAAAATTGTAAGGGTTTTCAAGAAGTTTCTAGAAATTTTAAGTCACTGTAACGGGTTCTATAGTCTTTAGTGGACTTTTAAGGGATTTCAAAAGATTTTTATGATTTTTAAAAGATTTACTGGAACTTTAAGACATTTTTGAGGATTTTAAGACAGTTCTAGAAATTGTATGGCAAATGATTTTAAACAATTTTAAGGCATTTTAAATATTTTAGTGGAATTTTAACGAATGTCAAAGGTTTCTAAGACTTTGAAGGAATCTTGTCATATTTTGGGTGATTTTAAGGAGTTTTAGCGGATTTAAAGAGGTTCTAAAAATTTTCGTGGCATTTTAGGATATTTCAAGAGATTTTATGACTTTTATTGAGACATTTGAAGGGGTTTTAATTTTTCTGAAATTTTTAGACATTTTCAACAGTTTTAAGGAATTGTAAGAGATTTAAAAAGTTTTTGTAAATTTTTTAGGAATTTCAAGAGGCTCCTAGAAGTTTAGACGGATTTTAAAAGAATTTTCAATGATGTTAAATAATGTCCTGGAATTTTTATGAATCTTAACGGGTTTTCAGGAAATTTCAGAGATTTTAAGGAATTTAAATTATTATATTGAAGTTTTAAGGAATTGCGAGAAGTTTCTATAAGAATTTGAAGAAATTTTAACGTATTTCAATACATTTCAAAGGTTGTCGTAGAAACTTAAGCGTATTTATTGAATTTTAAGAGATTTTGTTGAATTTTGAAGTTTTGAGTGGAATTTAAAGAAATTCGTATGATTTTTAATATATTTTCTGGAAATTTAAGTTGATTTAAACGGATTCTAAAGGATTGCCAAAAGACCACTTTTGAATCATTTACAAGCTGTCCCAGAATTTTCAGGGTTCATATGGTTTTTTTAATTACTAATTTTGAGATTTTAATTACTAATTTTGGCTAATTTACAACAATACGAAATAAGTTACGTTTTTTTATACTTGTTTTATTAAGAAAAGTTATGAATGAAAAAATTACTACATTTTAATTATACAGGGTGTCCAAAAAGTCCCGGGACGGCTGAATATTTCCTCAGGTAAGATATTTTTTCAGGGCGGTCAAGGTCATTCTTGAAGGAACATTCAACAAGGAATTCAATGGTGACCTTTATTTTGATCTTGACCATGACCTTCACAGTCATTTCAAGGTAAAAATGATTCTTTTTAAATGGGAACCTCTATTTTTGACCCCCGGAACTGAGAGAGCGGAAACATTTGACCTGGAAAGGTCAGGGCAAGGTCAAACAACGTACAGCAGGATGACTCGACCAGCATGCATTTATGAAGAAAATGTTCAACGCAAGAGTTGTAGCATTTTATACTCCCGATCGATTGGTGACTTTGACCTTGTCTATGACCAGAACCTTCACCAGGACATTTTCTTCAAAAATGCATGCCAGTAGAATCATCCTGCTGCACGTTGTTTGACCTTGCCCTGGCATTTCCAGGTAAAATTTTCGATTTGTCAAGGTCATATCTGGACGTAAAATTTTCCGCTCTCTCAGTTCCCGGGGTCAAAAATAGAGGTTCCCATTTAAAAAAATCAATTTGACCTTGAAATGACCGTGAAGGTCATGGTCAAGATCAAAATAAAGGTCACCATTGAATTTCTTGTTGAAAGTTCCTTCAAGAATGACCTTGACCGCCCTGAAAAATATCTTACCTGAGGAAATATTCAGCCGTCCCGGGACTTTTTGGACACCCGGTATATTGAATTATTACATTCTCATCAGAGAAGGTATTAGATTTGTATAAAATTTGACCCCCGCCCCACAGTTTTTGTCAAATGTCCACGCTTTTAGACCCTCTGAAAAAACAGGTTTTTACGATTGTATCTGTATGTGTGCCTGTATGTGTGCCTGTATGTATGTATGTCTGTCTATGGGCACGATAACTTTTGAAAGAATTAATCTATTAGATTGGCCTTTCGTACACATGACAACTTTTTGAATTTTCTTGAAAATAATGCAAAATTTCATTTTGCGGTCAAACTATGCAAGAACCGAAACAAGATGAGAAGACAACAATTATGCACCCAAAAAAGATCTAGACATTTTTCATGAATTACTTTTTTATAGGACGCGTATTTTTTGTTTTATTCATTAAAAAACAACATTAAAAATGGAAAAATTAAATTTCTGAACAAACGACAGAAGCAACGATAAAAATAAAGAGACAAAATTTGTTCAACCAAAAAAGAGCTAAAAATTTGTTATTATTCGTTTTTTGCTGGGACGCGTAGTTTTTGTTTTATTCATAAAAA
>CAKNYM010047272.1:2607-16437 GCA_932195095.1 Andricus curvator | reverse complement strand
ACCATGACGAACTGATTTAATTAGTGAGAGAGGCACTACTTTTGGCCGACGAACACCTGTGAGCGAGCATTTGTTCGCATTTTGCCAAATTGCATTTCTCACGCCCAGTAATTGTTCTCATTTCCAGAAATTGTTCCAAAATTGTAAATCTTCTTTGAAATTGAATTATTTTTGTTTTAAATAACTGATTTTCGGTGAAAAACGATAACATGACGTTAACTTGTTCTAAAATTGTAAATCTTTGAAAACAATATTGATATTTCCGATGGAAACCACTAGCTTAAACCCTATAATTGAACAATAACTTTGAACCTAATAATAGATCTAATGCTTTCACGATGATTCATTATAATGAAAGGAGGTGTTTCGGGTTTCAAGCGTGTGCAAAAACTACGAATCTTGTCGACGTTTCGTAAACATTGCAATTCACGTTCTTCTTATATATATATATATATATATATATATATATATATACGGTTTCGGTTTCGATTCCTTTGGAATAGAACCGAAGGGCCTATGACAAAGCCACCGAACGTGCCCTCTGGTTGCGGATAGAGGGTCCGGAAGGAATAACCGATAAGCGAAGGCGTAACAACCGTGCCGATAGCTGAATGGCACCTGGGTTAGGTGTCTCAAACGGTGACTCTGGGATGCCGGGCGACCTCTCAAAGTATCAGCCTTATCCTTGCACGTGGGGCTCTACAAGGATGGACTAACCCTTTCCTTAGCTGCTCGTGGGAACAGCAATGAAACCACCAAAACATCAAAATGTTGTAGATACGGTTCAAGACAATCGAACGTGCAGAGCACCCGAGAATGGGTCGGCAACAATGCCGATCAGCCTAGACTTCGGGGTGCTGAAAATAATTTAGATGGAAACACGACGTCGAACCGGCCAAACGCTCATATTGAGTGGACGGATCGAATCAGGGATGATGTGCTAGACTGCTACGATGCCAGCATTATCCCTGTTCGCGGAGGCTTTATGGCGCGTATGCACACTCCGTGTTGCCAGAAACACCCAGAGCTTCAGCATGTTTCGCATCGGTCTTTGCGAAATCAAGCCGTCAACCTCCGGAAAAACGGATATGTACGCGGAGCGCTTCCCCAACCGCTGCTTGATCAAGCTGCAGACGAAGATGAGGAAGCGACATTGAGACCATCCGCAGAAAGCAGGCACCTTCTGAGGGATGATCGCAATTTCAGTACAAGAAGGAACATTAACATGCAAGTTCCTCCTAAGCCCCAAGATCTGGCTGAAATGGATGCCTTCCTTCGTAGAGATATCTCGCAAGAGTCCGACCTCTGGACCATCAATTGCTCAGTTTATGGTGCTGCGAGAGCTTTGGCTGATTCAAATCGAAGGTTAAAACCGACGATGGATCAAAAGACCAAAAGACGCTTGCATCAACTGAACAAGAAGATTGGATGGGCAAGACAGAATGCGTCCCGTGTTCAATGTGTGACTGACTACATAACATCTGATAGACCGTTCACGGAAAGGGTTCGAAAGTTCGCCCAAGAATTAAGGATCTTGAATCACACACTAAAAAAGTCAAAGCTACTGACAGTCAAGCAGCATATTGTTGACAAAATACGGCTGTTATCTGACGCAAGGAGGAGAATACAGAAGAAGGAGAGATGGATCAGGGAGAATTAACAGTTTCTCGCTGACCCATTGCGCCTCTTCAGCGATCTCCCTGTTTCTGTAAAAAATCCACCCAAGCTCAAGAAGGTAGAAACTTTTTGGAGAGAGGTGTACAAGATCCCGAAAACACTAGAGTTGAAAGAAGATACTGACAATATCATCCGCTTCAAGCAGTTTTGCGACCAAATAAAATCTGAGGAGGAATGTCCATCAATCACTGCCGAAGAGGTGAAAAAAGCGCTCAGAGGCACAAAGAACTTTTCCGCTGCTGGACTAGATTGTATCAAGAACTTCTAGTGGAAGAAGTGTACTTTTACACACCAACATTTGGCCCGCATATTCACCTCATATTTAAAGTCGGAGACGCCCATTCCGCAGTGGCTGGTGTTAGGACGCACTATATTCCTGCCGAAAAAAGGCAACTTGTCCAACCCAGAGAATTACAGGCCAATAACTTGTTTGAACACACTGTATATGATCTTTACAGCTGTCCTCAACAACAGCATTGTTCGACGAATTGAGCTTGTATGGCGAGAGATGTACGAACAACGTGGCTCGAAAAAAGGTGTAGCAGGCTGTTGAGAGAACCTGCTAATTGACAGGTGTGTCTGTAAAGACGCTGCAGCCCATCAGCGCGTTCTGTCAATGGCTTGGATTGACTACCGGAAAGCTTTCGATTTAACCTCTCATAGACTTATCATCTGTCCGTTGGAAAGATTGAAGGTACATCCACACATAGTGAGATGCATAGAGAGATTGATGCCTCTTTGGAAAAATAGATTTACTATCTCATCTAGAAATTATCGTGTGACAACGAACAACGTCACCTTCCAGAGGGGCGTCTTTCAAGGTGATACCATGAGCCCTTTGCTTTTTTGCATCACACTTCTGCCTCTATATCTCGCACTACGAAATTCTCCTAGATACCTCTGTGGCGACACTAATCAGCGCGAGCATAAGGTCACTCATGTATTTTATATGGATGACCTGAAGATCTATGACTCTGGTAAAAGCAAACTTCAAACTGCTATAAATATTGTCAAGAACTAAACAGGAGAGATTGGTATGGACTTTGGCTTGGACAAGTGTGCCAAAATTCATCTGAAGAAAGGAAAGATTACTGGTGTTCCCAAGGACCCTGAGCTTGTGGATATAAGTGTTATCAGACATCTTAATACTGGAAAGACCTATACATACCTGGGCGTGCCTCAAAACCGCATTCAGGACGTAACATCAGCGAAGAAGTCTCTCCGAAGCAGATACAAGCATCTTCTTCGACAGATTTGGTCTTCCAATCTGTCGGCGTTGAATAAGGTATCTGCGACTAACATGCTTGCCGTCCCGGTTCTACTCTACTCGATGGGGGTAGTTCAATGGACGAAGAACGAGCTTAAGGCCCTTGATGTCACTACACGTAAGATCATACATATGCATAAAAGCTTGCATATCAATTCGTCATATACATTCTCCGAGATAAGGCTCTTCGGTAGTTTTTCGGGCACACGCTCGTCGAATAGACCGGAATCGACACGGAGAGACACTATGGCCGTCGTAACAGCACTCTCCTGGCGTGGTATTGTACTATCCGATTCCGCAAATATCGCTAACATCTTCTTAATGCATTGAAGGCCAAAGGATCCAAATCCCCACAGCTTGGAACTAGTTGTTGTAACTGCGTTCGCCCTGATATCGTGGTCCCTAATTGTCTGACCGAGTGGGAACCTCGTGAACGTTGTTGTTCGGTTTGATTCCCGTCCCTGGGTGACCTGTGGTGGGATGGTACTTCCATCATCCCTTTTTTCCCGAGACAAATCAATATTGTCTCGACAAGTAAAATCACCATTACTTGTCCAAGCAAAATCACCATTGCTTACATTCATCCGGGCAAAATCAACATTTGCCCCGACACCAGTTTCAGGGTTCACTCCACTCAGAAATACTCGACCAAGCAATTCATTTATTTCTTGATCATTTTTATTAAAAACAGCATCACCCATCTCCTGCTCAGATGACAGACGGGTATGGTAAGAGTATGCAAACTGCAGAACACGACCATCCACCAACTTTACAGGGAGGGGAGCCTCTCCCTTATAATCAGGAGGCTTCCTTGACAATTCATCTACCTTTAAATTTACTTTTCCGGGTTTATAAACGATGTCGTACTCATACTCGAAAAGCTCGACACGCCATCTTGCAAGTCTTGAATTTGCATCCTTTAATTTATAGAGCCATACCAATGGTCGATGATCAGTGACCAGCGTAAATTTACGTCCATAAATATAAGGTCGAAAATGTCTAACACCAAAGACTATTCCTAACAATTCTTTCTCAACTGTTGGATAATTCAATTCAGCATGTAATAAGACTCGTGACGCAAAAGATATTGGAAGGTCTCGTCCTATAGTTCCCTGACTCAAAACTGCTCCTAATGCATAATTTGATGTATCAGTTGTTATAATAAAAGGTTCTGTAAAATTGGGATATTGTAATATGGGCTCTGAACAAATAGCATCTCTAAGTTGTTCGAAGGCTTTCTGTTCTTTGTTGGCCCATTGAAATTAAATATCTTTCTTTAATAAATGTGTTAAAGGTTTCGCTATTTTTGCAAATTCCGAAATGAATCGCCTATAGTATCCGACTAACCCTAAAAACTGTTTAATATTTTTCTTTGTTTTAGGTACCGGAAAGAATTTCACCGCCTCTACCTTCCTGCAATCTGGTTTTACTCTGTCTTGAGTTATTATATGACCCAGATAAGCAATTTCGCGTCTTAAGAAATGACATTTTTCGGACTGAAGAGTTAACCCCGCACTTTTCAAGCGCGATAATAATGCCCGAATTTTCCTATTATGATCTTCCAAATCAGAGGCATAGACGACAATGTCATCCATAAAAACAAAGAGTTCAATTCCTTGAAGACCAGTGAGAACTTGATCCATAACTCTTTGGAAAGTCGCCGAAGCATTGTTCAATCCGAAAGGCATACGAGCGAATTCCAAATGACCGTAAGGAGTGGAAAAAGCAGTTTTATCTTGAGATTCCGGATCCGTAGGAATCTGATGAAACCCAGAAGCAAGGTCCATTACCGAAAAATATTTACTTCCTCCAAGCTGATCCAAAATATCAGTAATATCAGGAAGTGGGTAAGCATCCGCGATTGTTTTTTCATTTAAGGAACGATAATCGATAACCATTCTCCATTTTTTATTTACTTGAGCATCAGCCTTTTTGGGTACAATCCACAATGGTGAATTATAAGGAGAAACAGACGGCTGAATTATTCCAGAAGCCAGTAATTCATCTGTCTGTCTCCTAATCTCGTATTTATGAATATGAGGGTAACGGTATTGTTTTGCGTGAACCAGTTTTTCATCAGTTGTTAAAATTTTGTGTTTTAAAACATTGGTAGCACCTAATTTATCCCCAGGTAATTTAAATTGATAAGAATATTTAAAAAATATTGACAATAAGCTTTCTATCTCTTCTTCATTTAAATCATCCATTTTTATACATTTTTGAATTTCTAATAATCTTTGAGCTTTTTCCTTTTGTTTACCTTTTATATCCCTTTTGTGTTGAACTGGAGGAAAATGTACCTCCGGTGGTTCATATTTTTCCAGTTCAATAGCCGGTATTGTTAAATGAACATTTTCATTGTTGCTATTTATCATAAATATTTTTGCAATTCCCGAATTATTTGTTACTAGACATTCTCCAGTAAAAATACCGGGACCGCAAGAAAGTCGAGGCACATAAAAGTTAGTGTCTACTAACAAAGTTGCTTTATTTTTGAAAAAAAGGTTTTCCAAAACAATCATTGGCATCAGACTCATTTGTTTGTCTAATTTGAGTTGAAGGACGATCCGTTTCGAACCGAATTCTGTTTCTGGACCGCCGAGCCTTCGTTTGGGCGATCCCGTTTCCAGTTTAGAGTATTTTCGCGTTTTCTTTTTAATGATTCCCTTTCCCTTTCATGTTTTTCTTTGAGTCTACACTCCTTAAAACTATGATTTCTCAAATAGAAATATGTGCAATTCTCTCTCTCTCTCTATCTTTAACATTATTTATTAATTGTGGGCAAAATCGCCTAAAGTGCCCATATTCTTTACAATTAAAACACTGTAAACTTTCACTCGCTTTTATCACTAAGTTCAGGTTCGCATTTTCCCTGAACTGGATCATGAATCCTTTTCCTACTTTTCCATTGGAGATCCGCCTGTTTCGCCAGTGCTATCTTTTTTTCTAAAGTACTAATCTCTTTTTCTCGAATTTGAGAATAAACATCTCTAACTAACCCTCGCAAGAAATTCCCTACACTTGTTATTCGATAAGCTTCGCATATCCCTATTGCCTTTTCGACCGGTGTATTATCCATAGTTTGATTTGTTAATTTATTTAAAATTTGACTTACTCGCGCCCCATATTCAGGTATGGATTCTTTAGACATTCTTTTAACATTGGTTAAATCTTGCAACGACTGACTTGCATCCTCCTGTGGGGAATAAATTTGCTCTAAAGTTTTAAAAATTTCTTCTAGAGTTATTCCTACGCGATCTTGAATGTGAACACGGGCCTCCCCAATTATTTTAGTTTTAATTAACATCGTTAAATATGGAGTTTCTTGAGGACTAACCATTGAAGCTGAAACTCGACAATGTCCTATGAACATTTTTACCGACATATTACTCCCATCAAAAGAAGGAATAATATCCCTTACTACTTTTGAAATTTTAATTGGATCTGTCATACTAGTAGAAGATGTACTAGGAAAACGAGAATAAAGTTGCAACGAATTATTTTGTATTCCCAAGTCTAAATTTAAATTTTGATTTTCAGATATAGAAAGAATTTCCTGTGTTTGAAAAACTACCGGACGTGGAAGGAATTTCCTGACTAACTGGCATTTCATCAGGCGTATCTCCTGAGCGCAAGTTATACACATTTGTTTCATCGATGTTCATAATTGGCCCTTTATTTTTGCCAATTCGAGGTCTCGTGCCTCTACTTTGAGCTGTTGCCTTTTTTACGCGGATTAGGCATTTTTAAGTTTCAAATCTCAAGGTACGCTCGTTAAAATTTATCCTTATTACAAAATAAGATACTCAACCTAATAAATTAATAATAACTATGGTTAAATAAACAGATATTACTAAATTCTCAATTATTAAAATAAGCATTTACTTCAATAGTTTGCTTCAAACTAAATATAATTATGAGATTACTAAATATTCAAATTTATTTTAAGACACTCAATGATTTAAATTCAAAATTCCATTAACTCAAAATTTCAACCTTGAAATTCAAAACTTAGTTAAATAATAGTATAGTGTTTTTGTTTTCTACTCACAGTTTGTTGACCTTTCAACTAGTAGTTTAAGAAAATTCACTCACTTAATTCTCTCTTATGCTGTTATTATTTTGAGGAAAAATGAGATAATTCCCTACTGAGCCCGCTGTCACCACTTCTGGAAACTTTTCTGTATTCAGTCCTTGAGATTCCAACGAAGTATTGATGGGAGAATTGGTCATGTTTGCAGAGTCCTGACGAGTCTAAGATCCTGGTCCCTCGTTGCCGTAACCCTCTTGTGGGCCGGTCCCACGTTGCCACAACCCTTCCCGGGCGGGTCCCTCGTTGCCGTAACCCTTCACGGGCCCGGTGACTCTGGTTCTGATTCGAGCCTTGTCTTTACCTCTCTCAATCTCCCACACTGACGGGTCCTGGGCCTTAAATGTAATCTTCCCAAGATTATCCACCAACACTCGAAATCAATCAAGGCGCTCGAACACTTGAGAATTCAAATTCTCACGGTTTTTTTTTATTAGAGAATCGAGGCTTGATTCTTTGGAATATGGATTGATGCACTTCCTTTTTCGCTTAATTTTACTCTTATTTCATAATAAGTTTCATGAACCGTGACTCTACTCCTTTTTACTACCAATTCACCATAAAATGAGTCCTCAACATCCCTTTCTGAACTGTCATTTACGTATTCAATAAATTTCACAATTCCAATGGAGGTAGGTATGTACATTTCCCAACGATCCTTATAAACAATTTGCGCACAAAGGTACTCAATTATTTCACTACTGTGAAAAATCAGATCTATTTTACCTGACTCAGTTAGAAGAGACATCCTTTGAATTTCCTGTTTTCTGTTGCTTATCTCCCTTTCTATTATCTTCTTGTTCTCTTTTGTTGCAGGAAGGCATCCAATTTTTCCATCCCTTCAGCAAGATTTTTCCTACATGTGGGGGGCTGCAAATATATCCGAGGACACCCTTTACTTTTGATGAGCCTTTTCCAGGCTTGAAGGCCATCCATATAAATAATTTTTACCGCCTCGTATGAATTCTAGTTTCACGGTGCAGCAAATCCCACCAAAGCTGTCACCAATTGTTACGTCCTGGGTTCGCTGGTGTCGCTGGAATTCCGCTGGTCTCAACGATGATTGGACGTGAAAAACGTGGAGTTCGTTGCTGACTTGATTTGACTTGAAAGTCAAGAACCGTGAATATTAGGTCAGGGAAATTGAATAAATAATTCCGCTCACAGAATTATAAAAAGAGATTTTAAATACATTTTCACTTTATGGTTGAATCGAGTTCACAAATCCTTCAACATTATAATTCACAAACTTGTTCGTCGTTCACAAAATCACTTATTCCTATGTTTCACAATTGTTTTAAATCAATAGTTTTTACCGAGCACGTACGTCCACGTCAGTTTTAAAATTTAGTATTTATTATATTTTCCACTTTTAGTAATCAAACTAAATGTTTAGGAAAAGGTCGTTAATTTCATTCAGGATCAGAGTCCGAATTTGAATCCAAATTAGCACGAGAAATGGTAAATTGAGTTATTTCGTTTGGTGAATAAATTATAATCACTATGTAGTGTAATTCCTCGTAAACTCTACAAAGTTGAAAGGGCTGATAATTTGAGTCAGAGAAAATCTCCAACAAATCGAACAAAATGCTCTCAGAAGCCGACATGAATGGTTATTCATTATTTCAATTTAAAAAGAAATATTTGTCGTTGAATATCAGTTTGATTTTTGGATAACTAAGCAAATTGCTCTAATTATGAAATTTATTCAACGGAAATTATATCAAGTTCGTAACAGTTTTAAAGACTGGAAGGCTTACTTCTGACGTTTTGAACGTGCGCTCCTATATTTATAAGTTTGAATCTGATGACGTAGAAGGGTTCGCATCATCCACCAATCAGTATGTGGATGATTTCACCCTTGACGTCACAAAATAGGGCGGAGATCAGTCCACGCTGATTCATGGATCACATCCTGTGAATCAACCCTTCTTCCTTGTTATCGCAGATTTTTGACGCCTGTTTGTCGCGGCTTAGTCTTAAGCGGAAATTCTTAATTACAATGAGTAATATCTACTGTACTTTTACCTATTAGATAGAGAGAGAAAAAGAGCGTTTTACATTATTGCACCATTTCCTGCTATATATGTCTAAATGGTTTCCCCAATCCATCACTTAATTGCATCCTTGGAATCAACAATATAAATTAATGAAATCCTATTATAATTATAATAAAATAATAAATCTAAATCAATTTCGGTCTTCATTGAAAGACCATCTATTCAACATGAGTCGGTCCTTTCCAACAATATTTGAATTTAGTTTAGTTCCCGCGCTTAAAGATGGCGTTGCTTGACTTCTGAAAAGTCACACAACGTTACAACTGTCAAAATTTGGAGAGCGGCAACAACACCACGAAAGTGAGGGTTAAACAGTCGCATCAAATGTTTAGCAGAAGTCACTAACGCACGCTGGATGAGGGATTTATCACTAACCCATAGTCCTACCATCCCACATCTCCATGGTTACCGATTCAATCCAAAACGGCGGGCCTCAAACATCCTGCCTAACTAGTCTCGCACCTGACCGCCATCTTCTATTGCTCTCTGTGCGCCTAGAGTTCCTTTAGGGGTAGCGTTCAGGTTTCTCACCGAGTGCACTCGTCGGGTGAACCTGTAAAAGGGGCGTGGTTTACAAAAGTGATCTACAAAGTGTCATGTTCTTTGAACGGGTGCGTGTGAAAGGGTTTGGCGCGAATATAAATATGGTCATCTTATGTCTCATATAACAACATAATATTTTTTATGTCCCTTTATTATATGATAATGGAGAGGCAGCGAAAGAAAATTATTGTTGCTGTTATGGCCGACCTGTCCGTCCGACCGGTGCGGGCAGAAAGTCCATAAGAGCAAAAGAGATGGAGAGCGAAAAATTTGACAAAAAGTACTCTCTATCTCTTTTACTCTTATGCATTTTCTGCCTGCACCGGTCAGAAGGACAGAGGTATAAATTCACCATAATTGCATTAAACGAATGACTGTTGCAAACGATGATGGTTACAACAATCTTAGAAAGTAATGATGAAGATAGTGATTATGAGGTGGAAATTGGAATTGCGATGGAAATTTCAATGAAAGTTCGAAGCCCAAGAGAAACGCCAGTTAGAATAATAGAATTCGCTACTATGGGATTTTGGTCTTCTCCCAAAATAACAAGGTGTTTCCCGGGTGTGAAATCCATTTCCGTATACTTATTTACACTCTTTACAATTCACTCTGCTTTTTACCGTGGGTTTTATACAAATTTCATTTCAAATATGCCCAATTTTCCAACTTCCCGCTAATTCTTCCCGCCAATTTCAGTGTTCACTCGCATCCACCTACCTTTTTTCGACGGGTGAGAAAGTCACCCATCGAGTGACCCCCACCCGTCACTCTGGTGATTTCTGAACGGTTCACCCGGGTCGATCCGCCCATTAACCTAGCATCGCTGAACGGTTCCGAGTGCACCCGAGTGCACTTGGTGAGGAACCTGAACGAACCCACGGAGAGTTGTGTCACCGCTTACTCCGCTTCTAATTGGTGCCGCGAAAGCGGAATCGGATGTTTTGAAACTGGCGCGACTTTCAAGTTAAATTTAATAGGGAGATTTTGCATATCGTTCCGTAGCATACGGTAAACGCTAAAGTCACTTGATGACGTTTCTGCGCATGCTCTACGAGCTTAGCGTTAAAGTTTTTCGCTATCCAAAGTTCGTTAGCGTATCGTTTAGCGTTTACCGTATTCTACGGAACGATATGCAAAATCTCCCTAATGTTCATACACTGATTGAATAGTAGATAATAGTTTCCCACATGTTACAGTCAAAATATACCTGCAATCGTGAAAAAATAAGGTGCATTTCCGACTTTTATTACATTATTTATTGAAAATTAAAATCTTACCTCACAAACAGCTGATATCGAGTGATGTATCGAATAATCTCGATTAATACTCTCCATGCATAATTTCTTAAGCTTAGGATCGTTTGGGATTTGTCTTAAGTAAAAACCTTGGCCAGAACTATTACGACAGTAGAGAATGCAACACGACACTATTGTTTTTTCATTAAGAACGTGTATTTTCATAACAAACACTGCATAAAAATATATGACACATAACCATTTCTTAAAGTTTTGCTTCTTCTTTGTTTTTGTTTTTGGCTTTTTGATTAAAGTTTTGCTGAGTGAGACATCTAGAATACTTTAAATGTTTCGCGCTTCGCTACGTATTTCCGATTCCATTTTCGCGTCCGCTAGTGAAGGGGGTAACGTGACACAACTCTCCCTAGAGAAACTCTATGTGCGCCATGTCACTGAAGCGTGACGTCACGATACCCACGCCGTCAACAAAAACTCATGGCAACCAGGGCTGGGTTCTGTCACGTCGAAGGATCGACAAGGGTACTAACGCACCCTGGAAAAAGTACGAATGATTAACTTACAGCTCAACAAGCTTCCGTCTCCGTGGTTACCGACTTTAATCAAAGTCAGCGGCGGGCCAGGAGTACCTGGTCCAATCAGGCTCTCACAAGACGCCGCCATCTTCTGCTATCCTCCGAACGCCATGACACGGAGGCATGACGTCACGAGATCGACCACGACTCTGGCTTTACTAAAATCGATCTTGTCAGTAACCAGGGACCCCAGTTAAGCGCCATATTTACAGGACATATGACGTCACGATCCTCATACTGTAACATTATGATCGGAAACCTGGTGAGTATGGGCTCTTTGATCGTCGGACGGACTTTCGACTGAACCTATTAACCATGGAATGCAGCCATTATCGAGGAACTATTACCGAGTAAATCAAGTTACGTAAAAATTGTAAAACACGGTAACGTCACAACTATTGTCAACTTTAGGATTTAACTAGGAATATTATTGTCTTATTTACATCTATATATGTATATCTATTTGCGAATAATTGTTCATAGTCCTAGTTAGTAGTTATTTAGTTCGTAGCTTCCCCGGTAGTTGCGTTGCGTCTTGGCGCGTCTCATGAATCTGTCACTTTCGTTCTTAGTCTGCTAGCGGCAGCAAGTGCCTGGTTCTAATTTTTAGTCCAAAAAATTCTGACTTCCCCTGGCGGACCGAACGAACGGAGCGGATACGCTACAGCGTATCCTCACAGTATCCACATCGTATACTCTCCGTATCATGCAAGAAAAACTCATTAAAAAAGGGAGATGAACATTTTACTTGTTGAAATTCGGATTCTACGTGCAATTTTGCGTTAAAAGGTCACGGAGTAATCACAATAGTTTTTCTTGCAACATTAAAAACTTTAAAAAATATAATACTTATCGATAACGTGGGCTGAAGGCGACTTCAAACGCATCGTCGACGGGTAATGCCTATTAACTGCTACTGAACGACGATGCGTTTAAAGTCAGCCTCAGCGCACTTCATCGATAAGTATTATATTTTAAAAAAGTTTTTAATGTTGTAAGAAAAACTATTGCGATTACTCTGTGACCTTTTAACTCAAAATTTCACGTAGAATCCGAATTTCAACAAGTCAAATGTTAATCTTTCTTTTTTAATGAGTTTTTCTTGCATGATACGGAGAGGATACGGCGTGGATACTATAAGGATAAGCTGTAGCGTATCCGTTCCGTTCGTTCGGTCCGCCAGGGTCGACTGTTATGATTGAAGGATAATTGATTTGGATTATTGGACTCATTGGATTTTATTTTTGGATTATTATCGATTGATCAGAAAAACTAAGGGAAGATGTCTGAAACCTACCGAAAATCTAGACGATTTCTAGATGAGCTCGTCTAGGAACGCATCATCTAGAATTGACCCCGTTCTAGATAATACTAGACGAATGCTAGACTCAAAAGGGTCGCAGGTAAAACTTACTAGACGCCGCTAGATGAACTCTAGACGAACCCTAGACAAGGCGACCTTCATAAAACTGCCCTAGACGTTCGCTAGAGGAGCAGAGTCTAGAAAGTATCGAGAAATAATCTAGATTTCCGGTAGGGGAGCGACGCCTAAGGTAATCCTTTCTGTAAATTGGCGAGCGACGCAATAATCCAACTCATTGCCTGGCTTGACCTTTCTAAGGGTGCTATTTTGTTTTTCGTGTTTTCCTTTTTATCATTGCGCTTCATCTAATTTTTATGAAATGGAAGTCCAGTCAGTGCGCGGATAAAAGATCCCTAATTTATAAAAATGTCGCGGTAAATTCCTTTCATTCCTGTTTGCTCCAATCAGTATGGCCTAATGTTCGGGATTTTTAGCCACCGACCACGTGGTCGCAATAGAATTACCGCATCATTTCACGTAACAATAATCATTTCACGTATTCCGGGGTGTTAGATGTTTCGTTTTCTGGGTCTCGCGGTACTTAATTATTCAAAATCACATTAAGTTCATTTAAACTATAAAATGAGCCACGTGGCTTCGACCCCTTCTTCTTGCTAGACTTCCGTTTTAGGTTTCTTAGATAGTATACGCGTTGAAAATTGTCTGGAAATTGTAATTTCTTTGTAAAAGCTCATTTCTTTTATCGTTTCTTTTTATTTAATAAATACCGATTCAGTAACTCTTCACCTAGAAATCCGGCCGCTGTGATTTCAAGAACCGCTCTGAGATTCCTTGCTCCTCTAGCTTTCTTTTTTTAGGTTTCAGGTTAAATTAAATTCCTTTTAAAATTTTGCCGCGTTGTTTAGTGATTCTTTTCTTTTTTTTCTGTGATAACGGGCCTGGCTGGCGCCCATGAAAATCGATCGATATATGTATGCCTACGTACATATGCATATATATATATATATATATATATATATATATATATATATATATATA
>CAKNYM010047271.1:48752-65659 GCA_932195095.1 Andricus curvator | reverse complement strand
AATTTTGGCTCCAATTTTGATTTTTTTGAAAAATTGTTTACGGCACGATTGAGCACAAACCTAGCACAATTCAGCACAACGTTTGTTTTTTCGAAAAAACAAAATGGCGGTGCTGGCCCGGAAAAGTTTTTTTGAATTTTTGGCTTCAATTTAAATTTTTTTCAAAAAATTTTTGCGGCACGATAGAGCACGAGTCTAGCACAATTCAACACAACTTTTTTTTCTCGAAAAAACAAAATGGCGGTGCTGGCCCCAAAAAAGTTTTTTTTTTATTTCTGACTCGAATTTTGATTTTTTCGAAAAAAAAATTGCAGCACAATTCAGCACAAACCTAGCACAATTCAGCACAACTTTTTTTTTCTCGAAAAAACAAAATGGCGGTGCCAACTTCTGGGACATCTTTAATGATCCTTGAAAAGCTTAACATTTTTATTTCGAAACCTTCAGAAATCTAAATGTAGTTTTTTATTTTTCAAAATATTTTCCAGTTTTAAATTAAGTTTGGATTTTCTCAAAACTTGTAAATATCTCTTAAACTAACTCAAATTCTTTCTAAATTGATAATGGTTTAATTGTTATTTATAGATCAAAATTTAATAATTTCACTTACATTTATTAAAAATTTGTTAAAAAAACAATTAAAATTGTAACGTTCAAAGTTTAAATTTAACACTGAAATATTAACGATTCGAGGCTTTCTATTTTAAATAGTTCAGTTTAAAATTGTTTAGTTTTTATTATTTGATTTATAATTGCTCATTTTAAATAAACAAGTTAAATATTACTAAATATTCAAAAAAATGTCATCCCTAATAAAAAAATTTTAAAATTAAATGTTCAAAAATGTAATATTTTAGATTGAAACAATATTTGAATAGGATTTGGAATAAGTGTGTTTATTTGTGAAGCTACTAATTTGAAATTATTTTAAAATTAAGAATAGTTTCTAAAGTCGAACGCTTATTTTGTTTATAACAATTGCAGAACTTTTAATTAAATTCCGTAGATATTTTTTTATATTTTAGAACATTAATATAATATAAATACTAATTAGCAAATAAGGGTCCGTTCAAAAACTCTTTTTTTCCCTTTTTAAAAATGCTTATTTGTTCCCCTGTTTTCAAGAAACTTCCCCTTTTTCTCGTTTTTTTTTCTTAAATTTGAACTGAATTAATAGAAAACAATAAGAAAATCCAACTATTCTTAGTTAAAAGTCAATTTTTTCAAAATTTAAAATTCTACCATTATATTTTTAGTTTGGAATTTATTTCGCTTGGTGAAAAATTCTGTTCGGCTGACAATTTAATTATTTTGTTGAAAATGCAACTTTTTTGTTACAAAGTTTTTTTTCGTTCAAAATTCAACTAATTAATTGAAAGTTGAACTACTTTTTTTAAAAAAATTTTTTTTGAAGATTCAATATTTTGTTTATGAATATAAAAATTAATTTTTTCAACTGAAAATTTAACTATTTGATTTTTTGTTGAAAATATATCTTTTTTATTTGAAATTTCAACTTTTTTATTTGAATACTGAACTTTTTTATTAAAAATTAATTTTTTTTTAGTTTATTATTTTGGTTGAAAATTCATCTCCTTGGTTCAAAATTGTAATATTTTGATAAAAATTCGTTTTTTTGGTTGAGGATTAATTTTCTTTTCAAAAATTCAACTGCTTAGTTGAAAATTAAACTCTTCTGGTTTGAGGATTCAACTTTATTGTTAAAAATTAGTTTTTTTGGTTGTACTCAACTGTTTTTTCTTTCAAATTACAATCGTTTTTGGTTTGAATTTAAATTATAACATGCGTCTTTGGGAATTTATTTATTTTTTCTAAAATTCAACTGTTTTGTAGGTAATTTGTATTTTTGGATTGAAAATTCAACAATTTTTTAGAAAATTCAAGTGTTTGGTTGAAAATTAACACAAAAAATTAATCAATCAAAAATTAATTTTTTCATCTGAAAATATAACTATTCCATTTTTGGTTAAAAGTTTTTTTCTTGTAAGTTGAAAATTCAACTATTTGGCAGAAAATTAAAGTATTTGGTTGAAAATTAACATAAACGATAATTTTGAAAATGTAACTATTTTGTTAAAAATTCGTTTTTTTTTTTGGTCAAAATCAATTTTTCTTCTGAAAATGTAAGTATTCCATATTTGGTTGAAAATTATTTTCTTATAAGTTAAAAATTCAATTCTTTGGTCAAATTAAAGTTTTTGGTTGAAAATTAAGTTAAAATAATTATTTGAAAATGTAACAATTTTGTTAGAAATTCGTTTTCTCTTTTGTTTTTTGTTAAAAATTAATTTTTTAATCTGAAAATGTAATTATTCTATTTTTGGTTAAAAAAGTTTTCCTTATAAGTTTAAAATCAACAATCTAGTAGAAAATTCATGTATTTTGTTGAAAAATCGGCTTTTGGTAGAAAATTAATTCTTTTGATTGAAAATTCATTTTTGTAGGTTGAGGATTTAACTATTTGTTCAACAATTTGACATTTTCAGTTAAATTCAACTGTTTGAAAATTCATTTTTTTGTTTATAATTAGTTTTTTTTTAACTGAAAATTTACCGATTCGACTTATTAATAAAAATTGATCTTTTTTAGTTTGAAATTCAACTATTTCGTTGAAAATTCATTTTTCTTGATTGAAGATTAGCATTCTTGTTTAAAATTCTTCTTTTCCGAAAATTAATCTTTTTGTTGAAAAATTTCTCTATTTGGTTGAGTATTCAACTATTTTGTAAAAAATTGGCCTTTTTCGCTGACTTAAACAGGTTGATAATTCTTTTTTTTTCTCGAAAATAATTTTTTCAACCAAATCTTCAACTATTCCATTGTTGGTTGCAAACTCATCTGCATTAGTTGAAAATTTAACTATTTGGTTGGAAATTCATGTATTTTGTTAAAAATAAATCTTTCTTGATTGAAAATTAACTTTCTCCTTGAAAATTCTTTTTTTCTGTTTTAAAATTTAACTGGTTTCTAAGACATGCGACTTTTAGCTGAAAAAATTAACTTAAGAAGTTACGTCAACAAATGAAATAAATAAATAATAATAATAAATAAAATAAAAAGGGACGCTACCTTATATCATTAATATTCATTTAATTGAAACGTAAATTTTTCTGTTAAATATTCCGGTATATTTTCAGGTATACATAACAAAAGAAAAATTTAAAACATATATTTTGCCCCCCCCCCCCTTAAAAAAAGTGGTCTTAAAATGTTTTAATATCACAGAGTTATTTATTTTGATAGTAGTGATCAAGTAGATCAATATCAGAATTTCCACAGTACCAAGAAAAATCTTGAATTGATGGAGTTTAAAACAAATAATAATGAACGTGAATAAGACATGGAATATTATTTAAAAATTGCTGGGAATTGTTTCTGCTACCTCTATTAAAGTTCTTTTAGTTTTCCAACAAAATACTTCTGACTCTTTTTGTATTTGTTTGTATTTTTTTTTTTTTTTTTTTCATAGGGTTAATAGAAACTAAGAACATTATGTTAAATTTTAATTTTTCATTTAAGTGATTTATTCTCTGCACATTAAAAATTTTATATTGTTCAATTCTAAACGCTTTAGACCATCATTAGGACAATGGAGTCATTCTCTAGAAAAACGACCTAATTCGAATTAGGTTTTCGGACAAAATTGCCGAAGAAACTTTCCAAAATTTCTCTTTACAAATCAAGAAGGATATTTTATGGTTTTTTAAATGTTTGCAATACCTAAAACATTCTTTTTTTTTGGTTTGTTAAAACACATTTCAAGAAGGTTTTTTGTGGCCATTTCGTCCCAAAACCTTAATCGACTCAGGTGTTTTTTTTTAGAGAGCAGATCAATTGATCTTGTTTTATAATGATGATGTATGATGCTGTACATTGAAATTTTTCAATAAGGATATAAATTATTTTTTGTATTAAAAATTAGTTTGTTCTTTGATACAACAAGCTAAACGATAAAGCGATTGATGATAGTTAGGGCACAAAAAAGAAACTCGCTCTTTCAAAAATGGACCAAAAGTGAAGAAACGAGTCCAAAAAATGGAAATGGAACATCCCGAATCCATCTGATCTATTAAAATTGAAATGCCACGTTTTTTTGATTTTTTCGATTTCATTTGGTACATTTCGTACATCAGGTTTGCGTCTTCGTTGTCAACCGACCATACGGTCTGATAAGTTCCTCCATCTCATTCTGGATACCCGGGATTGTTATGATTATCATGTACTGGAGGATCTATAAGGAGGCTGTGAGACAAAAAATCCTCTTGACGAGAGCCTCGAGTAACAGTATTCTCAACAGCATTCACCAGCATCAATCCAGAACCAGAACTTCCCATCAACTTTTACTGCACCAGAATGCCAGCGATCCTCTCAGAAACGATTACAGAATATCGGCGATTGAGTTGAATGTCGAGAACGGTGAGTTTAACAACAAATTAAAAAAAAAATCGGTATTTTACTGAGAGTATTTTAAAGTTTTCTAAATTTGAGATCAACTACCTGTTTTCCGGCTTACTAGAGACAAATCTAAGACAAAAGAAAAAAAAAAAGAAAAAAAAGGAAAGAGTCAACGAAAACCAACATCTCACTCTTTCCTTATTCTTTCTCCGTCCTTTTTATACTATTGAAGAAGAATATTTTCGAGGCCAATTTAGACTTCCTCATCAGGTATTATTTACAGGAAAACTACGGGCATGAAAAATAGAAACTTATTTTTCTTTTTTTTAAATGTATTCATCTGAATAGATTGGTTTATAATCAATCACAAAAAACAAATTATTACATTTTAATAGCTGAAATGAACTCCACATTTTTGTGAACCATTTTATGCATCAAAATCAGAACACAAAAAAGCTCACAAATCAAAATTAGATTTGCAACTACCTTCTTTACGGTTTATTGAGACAAATGTAAAACAAAAGAGAAGAAAGAAAAAGGGGGGAAAAAAAGAGTCAATTGAAACAAACATCTCACTCTTTCTTCATTCTTTCTCCGTTTTTTATACTACTGAAGAACATTTTTCAAAACCAATTTAGACATCCTCATCAAGGCTAAGACAATTCAAACTTCCTAATCAGGTATTGTTTATAGAAAAACCACCAGTATGTACAATAGAAACTTATTTTCCAATTTGAAAAATAAAATAATCTGAATAGATTGGCTTAGAATC
Source organism: Andricus curvator (assembly GCA_932195095.1). Taxonomy (NCBI): domain Eukaryota; kingdom Metazoa; phylum Arthropoda; class Insecta; order Hymenoptera; family Cynipidae; genus Andricus; species Andricus curvator. Next base: position 60,471 of record CAKNYM010047271.1, on the reverse strand, counting down.
AACCACAAAAAAAAAATAAAAATTATTACATATCAGTAGATGAAATGAAATCTGCTTTCTTATGAACCATTTTATGCACCAAAATCAGAACACAAAACAAATCAGAAATCGAAATTAGATTTCCAACCACCTCCTTTCCGGCTCATTACAGAAAAATAAATGACAAAACAAAAAAACAAAGAAAAAAGGAAAGAGACAACCAAAACCAACCTCACTCTTTCTTTCTTCGTCTTTTTTATACTACTTTGAAAGAACATGTTTCGAAGTCAATTTAGACTTCCTCATCAGGGCTAAGTCAATTTAGACTTCCTCATCAGGTATTGTCTATAGGAAAACTACCGGTATGAAAAATAGAAACTTATTTTCCTATTTATAAAATTTATTAATATGTATAGATTGGTTTAGAAACAATTAAAAAAAATTACTACATTTTAATAAATGAAATGAAATCCACATTCTTATAAAGCATTTTCTGCATAAAAATCAGAACACCAGAAAGCTCACAAATCAAAATTAGATTTACAACTACCTCCTTTCCGACTCATCATAGACAAATATAAGACAAAAGAAAAAAAAGAAAGAGTCAACGAAAAGCAAGCTCTCACTCTTTCTTTATTCTTTCTTCGTCTTTTTTATACTACTGGAGAAGACCATGTTTCGAAGCCAAGTTAGACTTCCTCATCAGGTATTGTGTATAGGAAAACTACTGGTATGAACAATAGAAACTTATTTCCTTATTTGTTGAATGTATTAATCTGAAATGGAATCCACATACTTATGATCCATTTTATGCATCAAAATAAGAACACAAAAAAGCTCACAAATCAGAATTAAATTTCCAACTACCTTCATCACGACTTGTTAGAGACAAACGTAAGACAAAAGAAAAGAAAAAAGAGGGGAAAAAGAAAAGAGTCAACGAAAACCAACCTCTCACTCTTTCCTTATTATTTCTCCGTCTTTCTTATGCTATTAAAAAAGAATATTTTTGAAGCCAATTTAGACTTCCTCATCCCGGCTAAGTCAATTTAGACTTCCTCATCGGGTATTGTTTATTGGAAAACTACCGGTATGGCCAATAGAAACTTATTTTGCTATTTATCAAATTCATTAATATGTATAGATATGTCTAGAAACAATAAAAAAAATTATGTTTCATTAGATGAAATGAAATCCACATTCTTATAAACATTTTATGTATCAAAATCATAACATCAAAAGGCTCAGAAATCAAGATTAGATTTCCAAACACCTTCTTTCCGACTCATTATAGACAAATGTAAGACAAAAGGAGAAAAAAAAGGAAAGAGTCAACGAAAACCAACCTCTCGCTCTTTCTTTATTCTTTCTCTTTTTTTATGCTAGTGGAGGATAATATGTTTCGAAGCCAATTTAGAATTCCTCATCAGAACTAAGTCAATTTACACTTCCTCATCAGCTATTGTTTATAGAAAAACCACCGCTACAAACAATAGAATCTCATTTTCCAATTTGGAAAAAGAAAATAATCTGAATAGATTGTTTTAGAATCAATTACAAAAAACAAATTATTACATTCTGTAAGATGAAATGAAATCCACATTTTAATGGATCATTTTAGGCATCAAAATCAGAACACCAAAAAGCTCACAAATCAAAATTAGATTTTCCACCACCTGCTTTCCGACTCATTAGAGAGAAATATAAGACAAAAGAAGAAAAAAAAAGAGAAAAAAAAAAGAAAAAAAGCAAAGAGTCAACCAAAATCAAACTCTCACTCTTTCTTTCTTCTCTGTTCAATTTTTTTATACTACTGGAATAGAACATGTTTCGTAGCCAATTTAGTCTTCCTCATCAGGGCTAAGTCAATTTAGACTTCCTCATCAGGTATTGTTTATAGGAAAACTACCGGTATGGCCAATAGAAACTTATTTTTCTATTTATAAAATTTATTAATATGTATAGATTGATCTAGAAACAATAAAAAAATTATTATATTTTATGGCATGTTATGAAATCCACATTCTTATGAACATTTTATGCACTAAAATCAGAACACAAAAAAGCTCACAAACCATAATTAGATTTCCAATAACCTCCTTCTTTCTCCGTCCTTTTTATACTACTGAAGAAGAACATTTTGCAAAGCCAATTTAGACTTCCTTATTAGGTATTTTTTATATGAAAACTATAGTATGAACAATAGAAATTTCTATTCGAAAAATATAATAATATAAATTGATTGGTTTAGAATAAACTGCAAACAAAAATTTTTAAATTTTAATAAATGAAATAAAATCCACATTCTCATGAAACTTTATATGCATCAAAATTAGAACATAAAAAAGCTTACAAATCAAAATTAGATTTTCTACATCCTTCTTTCCGAGTTATTATAGACAAATATAAGACCAAAGAAGAAAAAAAAGGAAAGATTAAAAAAAAACAACATCTTAATCTTTCTTTATTCTTTCTCCGTCTTTTTTTTATTACTGGAGGATAATATGTTTCGAAGCCAATTTATACTTCCTCATCAGGTTCAAGTCAATTTAGACTTCCTCATCAGGTATTTTTTATAGGAAAACTACCGGCATAAACAATAGAAACTTATTTTCCAAGTTGGGAAATGAAATAATCTGAATAGGTTGGTTCAGAATCAATTTAAAAAAAAAATATTTATTGCATTTTATTAGATGAAATGAAATCCATATTTTTATGAATGATTTTATGAATCAAAATCAGAACACAAAAAAGGTCACAAATCAAAATTATATTTACAACTACCTCCTTTCCGACTCGTTATAGACAAATAAAAGACAAAAAAAGAAAGAAAAAAGGAAATAGTCAACCAAAACCAACCTCTCACTCTTTCTTTATTCTTTCTCTGTCTTTTTTTATACTACTGGAGGATAACATGTTTCTAAGCCAATTTAGACTTCCTCGTGAGGTATTGTTTATAGAAAAACTACCGGTATGAACAATGGAAACTTATTTTCCTATTTGGAAAATAAAATAATATCTGAATAGATTGCTTTGAGCGAATTTGTAGATATAATTTAGACGACAAATTTTGTTAAATAAAATGTTATTGTAGCTTCTGTACTTCTTCCAGAAAGGTAATTTTTTTTATTCATAATCTTGTTTTTCACGATTAAAACAAAATCTACTTGTTCTATTTAAAAATTATGGCAGACAAATTTGTAGATCCTTTTTGGGTGAAGAATTTTTGTTCATCAATTTTTTTCGTACCTTGTGTCGTTTTCCAAAAAATTGGATTTTTTTTATCTTCAATGTTTTTTTTACGATCAAAACAAAAACTACGCGTCCTGTCAAATAATTAATAATGTAAAATTTGTAGCTCGTTTTTTGATGATCAACTTTCCTCAATTCATTTTTTTCCTAGTTTGTATCGTTTGTCCAAAAATTGATTTTTTTAATTTTTCAATGTTGTTTTTTACGAATAAAACAAAAACCACGCATCTTATCTAAAAATAATGCATAACAAATTTGCATCTATTTTCTGGGTGAACAAATTATCTCTTATTATTTTTTTTCGTATCTTTTGTCGTTTGTCCAAAAATTTTATTTTTTTTATTTTTGATGCTGTTTTTTACAAATTTAAACAAAACCTACGCGTCCTATCAAAAATTGAATGAGAACAAATTTGTATACTTTGATCGCAAAATGGAAATTTTGATTTTTCATTATTTTTTGTGCGCTCAGAATTTGAATTTTTGATTCTTCAAAAAATTGAAAAAGATGTTATGACAATCTTGTAGGGTGTTCAGTAAGAAATGTTTTTCTCTTCTTTACTTTTTTTCATATCGTGCGTTTTTTGGCTGAAAATTTTCATTTTCGCTTGTCTTTTTGAATTTTGCAAATGCTATAACACGGGTAGAATTTTCAAATGATAAAGTTAAATTTTGTACCAGAAATTAATTAGTTCAATTTTCAAACAAAATGATGAGTTTTCAAAGAAGAAGATTAAGTTTCTACTAGAAAGACAAATTTTCACTAAATTGTCAAATTTTCAACTAAAAAAAAAATCAACAAAAAATGAAGTAGTGAATTTTTCAGATAAAAAAATGAATTGCCAGCAATATATACAATTTTCAACCAAAGCTCATATTCCAACCAAAAAAGATTTTAATCTTAAATAAAAAACAGTTGAATTTAAACAAAAAAAAACGAATTTTGAATGAAATGCTTCATTTTTAAGGTCAAAAATAAATTTTCAACAACAACAACATTTTTTCAATGAAATAATTAAATTTCAATCGAAAGAAATGAATGTGCAAATAAAAAAAATATTTCAGCTAAAAATGAAATAGTTCACTTTTCAGTTTATAGAAATAATTTTGAACCAATAAAAAGGAGGTTTGAACGAGATACTTAAATTTTCAACCAAAAATAATGAAATTTCAACCGAAAAGATAAATTTTTAAACAAGAAGATTAATTTTTTACCAAAAAGTCGAGTTTTCAACTAAAAAAATAATTTTCAAGAAAAAAATATATTTTTAACAAAGTAGTTAAATTTGTAATAAAATAAATGAATTTTCAACCAAAATAAATGAATTTGCAAACAAGAAGAAGAATTTTCTCTAAAAAGTCAATTTTCAAACACATTGTTGAATTTGCAACTAAAAAAATCAATTTTGAAGAAAAGAAAAACGAATTTTTAAAAAATCAGTTCGATTTTCAACCGAAAAATTATTTTTCAACCGAAAGAGAAATAAACAAGTTAAATTTTCAGTTAATCAATTTTAAACGAAAAAAAATTGATTTTCATCAAAATAGTTTATTTTAAACTGAAGAGATGAATCTTCAACAAACAACGTAAAGTTTAATATTTGATATTTAAAACAAAAAATATTTTAAATTAAAAGCCGTTGAATTCAAACAAAAAAGAAAAAATTTTCAAAAAATTGAAAAAAAAAAAAAAAGAAAACGAATGTTTTCAACAGTTGGTTTTTTAATTTGAAAATGTGATTAATTTAGGTTTTCGTCATAAAAAATAGAAAACTTTTTGAAACATGTACAAACGGAATAACTGACACTTTGAATTCATTTAACGAATTAACTATAAAATTTATGAATTATTTGTGTAAAAGAGTTCTATTTATACTTTTTCCAGTTTTCTTGAAAATAATATTTAATTTGAAAAAATGTTTTTTCAAAATGCCCTCACCTTTTCCTGATTTTTGCCTGACAATAAAATTTCAAATTAAAATTTTGAAATTTATTTCAACAACGAAAAACATGACTTTATACCATAAAAGATGAATTTTCAATCCAAAAGAACAAATTTTTGAATTTTTGAACCAAATAATTAAATATCCAACAGAATAATTGAATTCTTAACCAAAAAGACGAATATTCAAACAAGAAGATAAATTTTCCACCAAAAAAGACGAATTTAAAAAAAAATACATGAATTTTCAAACAAATTATTGAATTTTCAGCTGCACAAGATCAATTTTAATCAAAAATGGAAAGCTAAATTTTCAGTAAAATAATTTTTAAGGATATTTTCCGGGCACAATACGGGTTGTCTCGAATTTTGAGTCGAGTCTCGTCTTGACTCTAGTCTCGAATCTCGTCTCGATCCTCGTCTCAAATCTTGCCTCGAAAGTCGTCTCAAGTCTCGAATCTCCTCTCGAATCTTTTCTCGAAAGTCGTCTAAAATCTTGGCTTGAATCTCGATTTGAGTCTTGTCTCGATCTTCGTCTCGAATCTCGAAATTTCGAAAATCTCGAATTCGGATTTTTTAGGTATTTTTTAACTCTTCTCATACATCTTTCAATTGACCCTTGCAACATCCTTCACTTTTTTCAGAACAAATTTCCTAGCTAGCTTCACTTCACCACATGTTAATTTTTTCTTGCTTTTCTTTTTAATTTATATCTGTGAAATTCCACTTTAAATTATGAAACAAATTTTTTTTAAATTCTTATTATTTTTTTTATAAATAAACAAAAATGAAAAAAATGGTTCGACTTTTGAAGAGTACCGTTCTTTGAGAAATACTTGGATTTATTCCAAGATAGCTAGAATGCAGTAAAGAAACTATCCGAAAAGACTTTTTCAGTAGAAACGCAATGTTTAAGAATCTATTGAATTTGTTATAAACAAATTTCTTCAATTCACCACATCTCAATTCTTTCTCTTTTTTCCTCTGATTTTTCATCACGGAAATTCCACTACAAATCGTAAAACAAATTTTTTTTATTTTTTTATTATTTTTTTATTTAATAACAAAAATATAGAAAAAATTGGTTTGACTTTTCAAGAGTACCTTTTATTGTAGAAATATTTAGATTCATTCCAAAATACCTAAAATGAGTAAAAAAAATATCCAAATAATTTTTCTCATAGCAACGCAGATGTTTAATTATTTATCGAATTTGTTATAAACAAATAAGTGTATGAAAATGGTTTAGTGGCGGCTGGCTGCTCTCCTCAAAATGTTAACTTTATTCTTTCTACGTAACTAAATGTTAATAACTAATTTTTAAACATTTTCAGAATCTTGGATAATGATCAACTTATGCATTTGTTAAATTAATTTTTTTAGATAAATTATCAACGTTACAATTCAAATTGTTCCATTTTTAGAGGTTTGTGGCCCCGGGCACAAATTCTTATAGTTTCAGTCGGGTATCCGTCCGGCTCTGGGTTGACAAGAATCAATACGAGATTCGAGACGCGAATCGCGACCAAATTCGAGACGGAATTTGAGACGAAGATCGAAACAAGACTCAAAACGAGATTTAAGCCGACATTCCAGACGATTTACGAGGTGATACTCGAGACGCGATTCGAGCCTTGAGACGACTTTCGAGGCAAGACTTGATAAGAGGATCGACACGAGATTCGAGACGAGAGTCAAGACAAGACTCGAGACGAAATTCGAGACAAGACTCAAAACAAGATTCGAGGCGACATTTCAATAATTTTCAGACCATAGCTTTTAAATGTAATGCCTCGAATCCTTAGTAGTGTGCCCGAAAAATTATCTGAAAATCCAAAAAAGCAGTTTTAGGTTAAATTAATATAAGGTACGTGATTTTAAACCATTTTCTCAATGTGAATTTGTTGTGTTCGATAAGTTGCAGCTTTTCAAATATTTTTTAAATAATTTTGAAGTGTTTAAACAATAATTATTTCTTATATCTAATATTACTATGATTCCGGTAAATAAACGCTTTTCTATTATTATCTGCATTCAAATAAATCATTCGCTTTAAGGTTAGACTTCAAGTCGAAATTTCACTATATTGTTGCAATATTTCATTAGAGAATTGCTCGTAAAAAGTGAAAATTCCTGAAAATAGAAGTATAAATCACTGGTAAATTTTAGAGGTCTTGGCAATGTTCCATTTTTGAAAAGAATGGGTCTTTCATTCTATATGAATACTCTGCTTATGATTTTCAGATTTTTCCAAAAGCTTTCTCAACAAGCTAGTAAATAGCAACCCAGATTCTATCTATTTTAAATACTCATCTCCACAAAAACAGGAACTATTTTTTTTTTGCAATTTATTTTATACATAACTAGAACATTGTGTTTTAAACTAATTTTTTGTTACTGAAAATTTGAATAAGATTCGATGTTTGGTTGAATATTCTTTTAAAAAATCAAATTTTTTTTACAATAATTCATGGTTTTTGATAGAAAATTAATCTTTTTGATTGCAAATTTTTTTTCAGTTGAAAATTAGTTTTTTTAAATGAAATTTAATTTTTTGTAAATGAAAATTTAACTCATCTATTTTTTCAAAATTTATCTGTTTTGATAGACATTTAACCTTCTTGGTTCATAATTCGTCTGTTTGGTTCAAATTTTAACCATTTTTTTTAAATTTCATCTATTTTCTTGAAAATTTGTCTTTTTCTGATAGAAAATCATCTTTCGGGTTGAAAATTAAACTATTGGGTTAAAAATTAATTTTTTTTTTTGATGATTCATTATTTTATTTAATAATTACTTCATTTGCTTCAAAATTTAACTATTTTGTCATAAATTCGTTTTCTTTTTATTAAAATCAATTTTTTCAACTCAACAAATTTTTGTATTTTTTGTAGAATCTTTGTCTTTTGCGGTAGAATATTAATCTTCTTAGTGACTAATTCACTCTTTTGGTTCAAAATTCATTTCATTCGTTGAAAATTTAACTATTAGGTTAAAATTTCTTTGAAAATTCCAAATTTTGTTCAATTGTTGTTTTGTATGAATTTTTCTGACTGAAAATTTAACTGAAAATCCATGTTTGGTTGAATAATAATTTTTTTTTTATCGAATTTTTTTTGTCAATTCATGGTTTTTTATAGAAAATTAATCTTTTTGATTGAAAATTTTTTTTCAGTTGAAAATTAGTTTAAAAAAAATTAAAATTAGTTTTTGTAAATGAAAATTTAACTATTCTATTTTTTCCAAATTTATCTGTTTTGATGGACATTTAACATTCTTGGTTCATAATTCATCTGTTTGGTTGAAAATTTAACCATTTTTTTAAAATTTCATTTATTTTGTTGAAAATTTGTCTTTTTCTGGTAGAAAATAAAGTTTTCGGGTTGAAAATTAAACTATTGGGTTAAAATTAATTTTTTCATTTGAAGATTCTTTATTTTAGTTAAAAAATACTTTATTTGGTTCAAACTTCAACTATTTTGTTATAAATTCGTTTTTTTTTTGTTAAAATGAATTTTTCCAACTCAAAAAATTGTTGTATTTTGTTGACTCTTTGTCTTTTGCGGTAGAATTTTCACCTTCTTAGTGATTAATTCACCTTTTTTGTTCAAAATTCATTTCGTTATGAAAATTTAACTATTAGGTTGAAAATTCCAAATTTTGTTGGAAATCCATCGATTTTGTTGAAAATTTGACTTTTTGGTACAAAATTAATTTTTTTGGTTCAATTGTTGTTTTGTATCAATTTTTTTCACTGAAAATTTAACTAAGAATCGATGTTTGATTTATTTTTTTTTAAATCGAATTTTTTTTGTCAATAATTCATGGTTTTGGGTAGAAAATTAATCTTTCTGATTGAAACTTAATTTCTTCAGTTGAAAATTAGTTTTTTGGAATCAAAATTAATGTTTTCAAATGAAATTTTAACTATTCTACTTTTTTTCGAAATTTATCTGTTCTGACAGACATTTAATCTCCTTGGTTCATAATTCATCTGTTTGGTTGAATATTTAACTATTTTTTTTAAATTTCATCTATTTTGTTGAAAATTTGTTTTTTTTTCTTTTCGAAAATTCATCTTTTAGGTTGAAAATTAAACTATTTGGTTAGAAATTAATTTTTCTTCGTTGAAGATTTATTATTTGAATGAAAATTTATTTGCTTAAAAATTCAACTATTTTTTTCAGCTACTTGATTTTAGTTGAAAATTCATTCCTTTGGTAGAAAATTTAATTATTAGGTGGAAAATTCCTTTAAAAATGAAAATTTTGGTTGAACATTCGTGTATTTTGTTCAAAATTATTCTTCTTGGCTGAAAATTTATTTGATTGGAAATTAGATTTTTTTAATAAAAATTATTTTTTTCAACTGAAAATTTAACTATTCCAATTTTTTCGAAAATTTATCTTTTTTTATGAACATTTAATCTTCCTGGTTAAGAATTAATCTGTTTGATTGAAAATTCATTTATTTTGTTGAAAATTTGTCTTTTTTTGGTAGAAAATACATCTTTTGGATTGAAAATTAATTTTTTTGGTTGAAGATTTATTATTTTTGTTGAAAATAAATTTCTTCACTTAAAAATTAAAATATTTTGTTGAATTTTGTTTTCAATGAATTTTTTTGACTGAAAATGTGGCTATTCCATTTTTTTTTTAGAAAATTGCCTTTTTCAAGTTGAAAATTCGTGTATTTTGTTCAAAATTAATCTTTTTGGTTGCAAATTTATTTATTAGATTGAAAATTAGGTTTTTAAATAAAAATTATTTTTTTCAACTGAAATTTTAACTATTCCAATTTATTCGAAAATTTATCTTTTTTATGAACATTTGATCTTTCTGGTTGAAAATTCATCTGTTTGGTTGAAAATTGTTTATTTTGTTGAATATTTGTCTTTTTTTGGTAGAAAATACATCTTTTGGGTTAAAAATTCAACTATTGGATTGAAACTTTATTTTTTTGGTTGAAGATTTATTATTTTAGTTGAAAATAAATTTCTTCACTCAAAAATTTAACTATTTCGTTGAATTTTTTTTAATGAATTTTTTTGACTGAAAATGTGGCTATTTTTTGGCTCAATTCAACTGTCTATTTTACTTTTTGTTGAAAATTCCCTTTTTCCTGGTTGAAAATTGATTATTTCAACTGAATGTGAAATTCTTCTATTTCTCATACAAAATTTTTCTTTTTGAGTATGTTTTGGTTTTCAAAAATAATTATTTCAATTTAAATAATTGAGGAAAAATATTGCAAAATGGCAATTTTTCACCTGTTGCAAAAAATATTCGCTAATTAGCCAAATGGGCACAGTTTCATTATAGTAAGAATGATATTTAAAATACCAATCATTGGTGTGGAACACCAACATAACCTAAAATTGTTCAAAACTTGTGAATTACATTACATGCAAAAAATTATTTCAAATTGTATATTTTCTTCGCAATTTAATGATTTTTGCTTAAAATAACCTATTTCCGCTGAAAACCGTTAACATAACCTCAAATTGTCCCAAAATTGTAAATCTTCTTTGAAATCTGTGTCAATAATTCCAGTGATATGCACCAACGTGACCTAAAGTTATTGCAGAATTGTACATATTTTTTCAAATCTAATCGCATATATTTCAAATCATATTTTTGCAATTTCAAAAAAAAATCCTGAAAAGTTCCGAGTATTTGAACTTAATGTCTATTTTTCAGAAAAATACAAATTTTTTATTTGAAGCTCTATAGTTTTTGACGTAATTTATATATTTCGATCAAGTATGGATTACCGAATATCGATTTTTGTTGTAAAGACCAACATAACCTAAAATTGTAAAAAAGTTGTAAATGTTCTTTGAAATATAATTTTTTTCAATAAAAACATAAAATTGTTAAAAAATTCTGAATCTTGTTCAACTTATAATGATTTTTGTTTGAAAATACGAATTTTCGATGTAAAACATAACCTAAAACAGTTTATGAATTATCAATCTTCTTTACAATTTAATGATTTTAAACAAAAAAATTCAATTTCCGACGAAAAACAATAACATAACCTAAAGATATTCAAAATTGTAAGTTTAATTTTAGAAATCGAAGGATCTTTGTTTGAAATGCCGATTATCGGTATAAAACGCCAACATAACCTACAATTTTTTGAAACTTGTATATTAAATGACAACAACAAATTATCTTAAATTGTATATATCTTCTTTGAAATTTAATGACTTTCGTTTAAAACTAACGATTTCCGCTGAAAAAAATTAACATAACCTTAAGTTGATCCAAAAACAAAATTGTAAATCTTCTTTGAAATCTATATCAATATTTTCGGTCAAAACCGCTACCTTAACCTAAAATTATACACAAATTTCTTGAACTTTTTTTAAATCCAATTATTTTTTGGCAGTAATAATCACGAAATTTCGTGATAAACAGCCCAAATCGTTGAACCAGCTATTAACCCCGAAATTTCATGATAAATAGCCCAAATCGTGGAACCAGCTATTAACCACGAAATTTCGTGATAAATAGCCTAGATCCTTGAATCAGCTATTAATCAC
>CAKNYM010047271.1:31966-43016 GCA_932195095.1 Andricus curvator | reverse complement strand
AAGATCTTCTCCATTCGCTCTGCTGAGAAATGCTACTAGAGAGATCGTGAGAAGAAACTTTTTTCAGAAAATACACGCATTATTTTGCAAGGTGGTACATCTCAAATTTTTCAATGAAAGGAGAAAGGAGATCTCTTTTCAGAAAAAATATTAATTGAAATAATTTTTTATTCATATTTCCATCTAGTCTGAAAAGACGTTAAAAATGTCTGTTATTCTCTGATGACAATACAGATTCCTTGAAAAATTTAATATACTATTTTAAAGCATTTTGGTTAAAGAAATAAAAAAATTCATACAAAATTATAATATATTTATAATAATATAATCAATGCAATTTAATTTTCCAAAAAATGTGAAAAAAAAATTTTAAACAATTTTTCTTCACTTTGCACAATAATTTGGAATTTAAAAAATGCGCCAGCTTCTATATTTGCGATAATACTGCAGAATCACGAATTTTCCATTGTCTTTTCTTCATTTTTTCCTTTTTCTCGTATTCCTTTAGTATTATAAAAAATCAAGTGAGAGCTCTTCGAGTCAAGCACTGGATGGCTCAAGAACACTTAAAAATTTCATTGGCTATACAATTCACAATCACAAAGAGATCACAAATTAATTCTGAAATTTTAAAAATAAAATTTCTCTCGACATTATCTCTCACCTCGATATTATATGTATTATTGGGTCAACTTCAACATGTCCCTAATTTTTTATTATTTTTCAAATTTTCATAAGGAACAAATAAAAATTAATTAATTAATTATTATCAAATAAATGTTATTCTAGAGAGAATTAATTTTTAAAAGTAGTAGCGTTTTTTGATAGCATTTACTCATCTAAATTTAAAAAGGTTTTCGAAAATTTTTTTATACAAAAGTTACCCAGAAAATGTACAACTTTTTTGGTTCTTCACTTGTTTTGTGTAACCAACCCTTTTTGAGAAAAAATAAAAATAAAAGAGGGTGTTTACTAATTTTTTCCCACTTTTCTCCTTTTGCTAGAATCATGAATAAAACGGATTAAACATAAGGTTTTCCTATAATTTTATATATTATAAAATCTTATATTTAAACAAAATAATATATTTTTTAATTTATATTTATTTTTTGTAATAATATCTTTAGTTAATTATTTTTGGTATCACATTGTTCAATAATTCTTAGATATAATTTTTTATGTCTTTGGTATTAGCGATTAATTATTAATTAATTATTGAAGAGTAATTCCAAAAAATTATTTGTAATCTTTTATTATGATAGTTTAATTGTAATTACATGTGCTTGCTACATAGTTATTGTAAAATTAACTAAATATAAAAATAATTCATTTTTATAATGGATTTTTGTAATTACTTTTTAGTAATTATTTATTAATTAATCGCTAATAACAAATTAATTTGAAAACTGTATCTACATTTTTTGTTCGAAATCTTTGAAAATCTACATTTTAGGAAATCATTTAAAATCTTTAGAAATATTCTTCAATTTTCTCGTAGAATTTATTTTTAAAAATAAAAAATGATTCAAAATTTTCAGATGAATCTGAAGACATTTTTTTATCCTCTTGAAACCTTTCACAATAATTCTTTAAACGTTTCTAAATTTGGTTTTTAAATCTTCAAATATCCACATATTGAAAAAAATTGAATAGTTTAAAATTAAAAATTTTTTTAAATCTTTTGCAAAGTTCTAAACCTTTCAAATATCTTTTGAAATTATTTGAATTTTTCCAAAAATCAAAAACAATCTCCACAAACTTCTTAACCTTTTAAATATATTTAAAAATTTTTTGTAATATTCCTAACATTTGAAAAAAAATCTGCAAAATAAAAAAAATTGTCTTACAATTTTCCGGGTTATTTTTAGACAATTTTGGAAATCTTTTGAAAAGCTTTTTATAAATTCTCTCAAACTTTATTTTAAAAAATACTATTTTAAATTTCCCCATAAATCTTAAGAAGACTTTTTATTCGAAATCTTTAAAAATCTACACTTTTTTTAGATTATTAAAAATCTTTTGCAGCTTAAAAATTATTTATGAATCTTTTTCAAACTTCTAAATACCTCTTAAACTTGCTAGAATTTTTTCTAAAATTTTGTAATATTACAAAATGGAAACTTTTGCCTTCAAATCTTTTGCATTCTTCTTCAAAATTCCAGGAAATCATTGCAAATGTTTTAAAATCTTTTGCAATTTTCTTTTAAATTTAATTTTTCAAAATAAAAAATTCTTTGATATTTTCGCAGGATTCTTAAAAAAATGTATCAGCTCAAAACATTTCACAATTTTTAAAACGCTTTGAAATTTTGTTTCAAACTCTTTAAAAATTTTGTAACAAATTTTGTAATGAAAACAAATGCGGTAAAATCTTCCTAAAGTTAAATTTTCAAATTAAAAAACCATTTGTCAAATTCCACAGAAATGTTTTAAAAAATTTTTTATTCTTTTGAAACCTTTCAAATTTTTTAAGAAGCTTCTAAACTTTTCGTTAAAAATCTTCAAAAATCTACATTCTGTTTTCGATTTTTAAGAGTCTTTTCAACTTTGCAATCATTTTTTAATCATTATAAAGCTTCTATATACATTTTAAACTTATTCGAATTTTCTCTAAAATTTTGTAAACCTACAAAATTTTAAGTTTGTACTTCAAATCTTCTACATTCTTTTTCGAAATTTTAGGAAATCATTTGAAATTTTTTGAAATCTCTTTCAATTTTCTCTCCAATTTTTGTTTAAAAATAAGAAAAATCTTTTGATATTTTTGCAGGAATCTTAAAAAATATTTTTAAATTCTCTTGGAACTTTTCACAATTCTTAAAATGCTTCTGAATCCTGCTTGTAAATCTTTAAAGATCTTTTAAAATCTTTTAAAATTATTTAGATTTTTCCAAAAAATTTAAAAAAATCTGTATTAACTTCTAAACCTTCTAAATATCTTTTAAGATTATTCCTGTTTTTCCTCAGATTTTAAAAAAAGGAATTAAAAAAATAGACGTAAAATCTTCCGGATTATTCTTGGAAAATTTTGGAAATCTTTTGAAATGTTTTAAAAATATTTTCATATCTTCTCTTAAGCCTAATTTTTAAAAGTGAAAAACCCATTTTAAATTTCCCCAGAAATCTCAGGAGAATTTATTTAGTCTCTTGAAACCTGGAAAAATTCTTAAAAAGCTTCGAAACTTTTTATCGAAATCTTCAAAAATCTACATTTTATTTTAGATTTTCAAAAATCTGTTCAAGTCTGCAATTATTTTTAATCTTTTCCAATTTTCCCTTAAAATTCATTTTTAAAAATATAAAACCATTTGATATTTTGCCAGGAATCTTACGAATTTTTTTTTTCTTCTCTTGAAACCTTTCAAAATTCGTAAGAAGCTTCTTTTTGGAAACTTTTAAGAATCTACATTTTTCTTGAAACATTTTCAAATCTTCATAAGATTTAAATTATTTTCTAATCATTTAAAAACTTCTAAAGCTTCATAATAACTTTTAAAGTAATTAGGTTATTCCACAATTTTTTTTTAAATCCTGTAAGATTTAAAAAAACTTGTCTCAGAATCTTCCAGATTCTTTCTTGACATATTTTGAAATCATCAAAACTTAAAATAATTATTTCTCATTATTAAAAAATCATTTGCAATGAAAATGTTGTATTTTATCAACAGTGTTTAGAAAAATTTATGAATGAATTTTAATATGAAGTAAAATGACTTTTGGGAAATTTTGATTAAAAAAATTGATAGTGCAGAAAATTTGCATGTTTATCAATAGATAAATAAACTGAAAACAGTCACTAAAATTCATATTTATACAGTCTCGCAATCAATCAGGTTTTCGACAACAATGTGTGCAATTAATTGAAAATAATAGTAAAAAATTCATCATAAATAATTATCAACAAATATATAATAACATTTTCCAAAACTTTAAATGCGATTTACGGCTCGAAATTATATTCCAGGTGAATTTCCGGTTTTCCCGGTTTTATTTAAATTCCCACTTAGTAAACATTCTGAAAAATTGAAAAATGGATTCAATTCCTCTCCGAGAAAGTTGGTAGGATGAGGGATGGATCTGGCAGGAGGAGACGTAGACCTGCCAGGAGGAAATGTGGACCTGGCAGGGGGAGACATGTACGTGGCATGAGGAGACATGTACCTGGCAGGAGAAGACCTTGACCTGCCAAGAAGAATAAGAAGGTTTCCCACGAAGAACACAAAGAAAAGGGTAGCTATTAGGTGAACAGTCGAAATGTGAACTCAATTCTGCAACAAGATAGTTTATTGTTTTTGTTTAATTTGGCAATTTTTTCAATGCTATTTAAAAGTCATATTTGCACAGTCTCGCAATCAAGCCGGGTTTCGACAACAATGCATGTAGTTGATTAAGAATAATAGTAAAAAATTAATGAAAAATAATTATCAAAAGGTATAACATTTTCCAAAACTTTAAATGCGATTTACGTTTCAAAATCGCATTCCAGTTAAACTTACGGGTTTATTGAAATTCCTGGTTAGTAAACTTTCTAGAAAATTAAAAAATGGATATAATTCCTCTCCAAGAGAGTTGGTAGGATGCGGGATGGACCTGGCAGGAGGAGACGTAGACCTGCCAGGAGGAGAAGTGGATCTGGCAGGAGGAGACGTAAACCTGCCAGGAGGGAATGTGGACCTGGCAGGAGGAGACATGTACCTGGCAGGAGAAGACATTCGCCTGCCAAGAAGAATGAGAAGTTTTTCCACGAAAAAACACAAGGAATAGGGTGGCCAATAGGTAAACAGTCGAAATGTGAACTCAAATCTGCAACAAGAAAGAGATGAATACATTCTCTTCAATTTGACAATTTTTTCAATTCTATTTAAAATTTGGATGAAAAATGAGAAAAACTGATTTTTTCGCATTTATGTTCATTGCTCTTGGCTTTATAACCAAAAAGTGTAAAATGTGTATAAATATACCCACTTTAAATAAAACGTCATTCAAAATTCTATAAACGCAATTTACTTTAAACGCTCATCAGTCTTGAGGCTGTTAATTACTATCAATAATTATATGCCAGGCGATTAGATACATTTTCATAAAGTAGAAGGATTGACAGCTTGCTGACTATTCATTAATAAATACAACTGACGTTTAATGCAATTCTCTTCATTAGCAATCATTAGCTTCTGTCGATGAAGCGTTCGCTCGTAAATCAAATTTCAGTAGATATTTCATGAAGCAGTTTTAACTTCAATCTAAAATTATTATTTTCTCATAAAAGGATTTTTTGATTAAAATGGTATTAAAAAATTCCTGAAAATATCAACTAATATTTGTTTACTATTGAATTTTTATTATCCGACTGCTGGTGTAAATTAATTAAATTTGTGAATTCTAACGGAATTTTGAGGACTAATAAATTAAAAGTTAAAAGTTAAAAATCGCCATTGTGAAATGAGAATTTCATTTAAATTAAATTACAAATCAAAAAGCAATTAGAATTTGAAAATATGGTTGAAGAAACTAAAATTCATAATTTTTTTCTCCTCTGGCTCGTTTTGCCGGATTTGAATTTTCTCTTCGGGCATATTTCACCGGACTTAATTTTCTCTTCCGGCATATATTGTCGGAAATTATTTTAAAGTTTGTTGGAATTACCCTGGAATTCTTTAGAATTCACTATAAATTCTTTAGAATTATATAGAATCTCGCCCACAAAGGAATTACGTTAAAGATAAAATATGCCGGAAGAGAAAATTAAAATTCGGCAAAATATGCCGTAGGTGAGACCTTATTCTTTCGACGAATTTTTACCAAAATATTTGAGATTTCAACCAAGAAATATTAATTTCTAACAAAAAAGTCAAATTCCAACGAAATTGTTGAGTTTTCAACTTGAGAAAATGAATTTTCAAACCCAAAAAAGAAATTTTCTACAATAAAAGAGTATATCTTTCAACAAAAAAAAAAAGATTTTTAAGTCAAGAAAAATTAATTTTCTATCAAAATGGTTGAACTTTCTAGCCAAAAAGTCAAATTTTCAATAAAAAATATAATAGTTCATATTTCATTAAAAAAATAGTATTATTAAAGTTAGGAAAAGTATATTTAATTTTCAACAAAGTAATTAAATTTTTAACCAAATAATACATTTTTTAACCAAAAAAGATGAATTTTCAACGAAAAGTATAATAGTTGATATCTCGAAAAAAAACGGTTTAATTTCAAACCAAAAAAAAAGAAAAAAACAACAAATTCTTTTGAAAACAATTACATTTTCAACAAAAAAAATATGAATTTTCAACAAAAAAGTTCATTTTTATCCAAACAGTTGAAGTTTTAAATCAAAATATCACTTTTCAATCAAATAGTTGAATTGTCATACCAAAAACTCAAATTTTTAACAAAACAGTCGAATTTTTTAACTAAAAATGATGAATTCTCAACAAAAATATAATTCTTGATGTTTCATCCAGGAAGAATGACTATTTGAAAAAATCATATTGAATTTTCAACAAAATTATTAAATTTTTAACCAAATAATCAATTTTTTAACCAAAAAAGGTGAATTCGCAACAAAAAATGTAAAAGTTGATATTCCAAAAAAATGTTCTAATTTTTAATCAAAAGCAGTTCAATTCAACTAAAAGAGATGAAAATTCTACGATAAGATATGCATTTCTTGAATAAAAAAAAATTTTCAACCAAGAAAGATTTTTCCGTCGAAAAAGAAAAAACTATGTTCGAAATTGTTAAATTTTTGAACCAAAAAT
Source organism: Andricus curvator (assembly GCA_932195095.1). Classification (NCBI taxonomy): domain Eukaryota; kingdom Metazoa; phylum Arthropoda; class Insecta; order Hymenoptera; family Cynipidae; genus Andricus; species Andricus curvator. The sequence goes on along the minus strand of CAKNYM010047271.1, from coordinate 36,258 downwards.
ACTAATTTTTCAAAAAATGTTCACATTTTCAAACGTAAAATATGAACTTTCAACAAAACAGTGGAATATTTAACAAAAACGGATGATTTTGACATAAAACAGTTAAATTTTCAACATTAAATTTAATCCACGACGAAATAGTTGAATTTTCAACTAAAATTATGAATCTTCAATAAAAACAAAAAATGCAATTTTTACAAGTATTTGAACTTCGAACGATGTAGTGGATTTTTCAAGGAAAAAAATTAATTTTCAATTTAAAAAAATGAATTTTCAAAGAAACATGTGATAATTAATATTTCAAACAAAACAGATTTTATTATTATTATTACCAAAAAGACGAATTTTTAACTAGAATAGATCAATTTATAATTAAAAATATGAAATTTTAACAAAAAATGGAATAGTTACATCTTTATTGCAAATTAATTCTCAACCAAAAAAAAAAAAAAAACGAATTTCCAGAAAAATAGTTTAATTTTACACCAAACAGATAAATTTTCCACTAAAATGATGAATCTGAAACAACAAAAATCAATTTTCCAAAAAAGAGCTTAACATTCAACCAAAAATTTTATTTTCTAACGAATGAGATTAATTTTCCACAAAACAGACGAATTATCCAAAAAATATATATAAATTTCCAACCAAGCACTTGAATGAATTTTCAACAAATAATATTAATTTTCTACCCGAATTGATGATTTTTTAACAAAATACCTGAATTTTCTATCAAATAATTGCATTTTCAACTTATAAAGGAAAAATTTGGAACCAAAAATGGAATAGCTACATTTTCAGATAAAAAAAAATTAATTTTTAATTAAAGAAAATAACAACAAATTTAATCTACGTCCAAATAGTTGAATTGCCAACTATAATTATGAATCTTCAGCCAAAATATTTCAATAAATATATACTTTTTAATTTTAAATCAAAAACAGATTAGTTCAACCAAAAACGACGAATTTTCCAAAAAATACATGAATTATCAACCAGAAAAGATGAATTTTCAATTAAAAATGCAATAGTTACATTTTCAGTGAAGAAAATTAATTCTCAGCCAAAAAGAACTAATGTTTTATCGAAATAGTTACATTTTCACCTTTTTTAATTTTTAATTAAAATGATAAATCTAAAAACAAGGATTTTTTTTAAGTGGCTGAATCCAAATCTAACGTCGGAATGTCGAAATAAAAATTGGTTGATCCAATATGGCGGAAAAAAAATTGGAAAAATTTGGGCAACTTTACAAAATTGTCCATATTTACATGTTGGAGGTGGCTGAATCCAAATCTAAGATCACAATTTCGTAAATTTTACAGAACTTTTTAAATTTTTCTTCAACCATATTTAATCCGCCATATTTATTTGGAAATTCTGACGTAATTTTTGGATTCAGCGATCTCGAAAGCGAAAATCTGGGCAAATTTGCACATTTGTCAAAATTTTTCCAATTTTCGTTCTGCCATTTTGGATCCGCCATTTTTTATTTTGAATTTATGACGTCCCGATGCCCCTTTTCCAGCTCTGCAAACCCACAGAAATAATAAAAAGAGTACTTCTTGTCCCAGTGCCCCCTTTCCAGCTCTCCAATCCCTAAGATATAATAACATTTGTTCTCCTTGTTCCGGTACCGCCTTTACAGCATTTCAATTTCTCAGACATGATAACAAGTGTTCTCCTTAATCGTTGCCCCTTTCCATCACTTCGAACTCTCAAACATAAAAAGAATTTTCTTCGTCCTGATGCCCCGTTTCCAGCACTTCAAATACTCATACATGATAACAAGTATTCACCTTGTCTCGGTGCCCCTTTTCCAGCACTTCAAACCAAGATGACAGGTCTTCTTCTTATATCGTTGCCGCCCCTTTTCAGCTTTTTGAACTCTCAGACATAATTACAAGTATTTTCTTAGTCCAGGTTCCCTTTTCCAGCACCTCAAACACTCAGACATAATGACAAGTATTCTCCTTGACTCGGTGCCCCTTTCCAGCTCTTCAAACCCTCAGACATGATAACAAGTGTTCTCCTTAATCGTTGCCCCTTCCCATCACTTCGAACTCTTAGACATAACAAGCATTTTCTTCGTCCTGATGCCCCGTTTCCAGCACTTCAAATACTCATACATGATAACAAGTATTCACCTTATCTCGATGCCCCTTTACCAGCACTTCAAAGTCTCAGACATTAAAGCAAGAGTTCTTCTTGTCCCGGTGCCCTTTTCCAGGTCTTTAAGCCTTTAGACATAATAACAAGAATTATCCTTGTCTTGGTGCCCCTTATCCAGCACTTCAAACTCACAGATATGATGACACGTCTTCTTCTCATATCGTTGCCCCTTTTCAGCTCTTCAAACTCTCAGACATAATAACAAGTAATTTCTTCGCCCTGGTTCGCTTTTCCAGCACCTCAAACACTTAGAAATAATAACAAGTATTCTCCTTAACTCTGTGCCCCTTTGCAGTTCTTCGAAACCTCATACATCATAAAAAGTATTTTCCTCGTCCAATGCCCCTTACCAGCACTTCAAACTCTCAGACATAATAGCAAGGGCTCCCCTTGTTCCGGTGCCCCTTTCCCAGCACTTCGAACTCAAAGACATGATGACGGGTCTTCTTCTTATATCGTTGCCCCTCCTCAGCTCTTCAAACTCTCAGACATAATAACAAGTATTTTCCTCGTCCATTGTCCCTTACCAGTACTTCAAACACTCAGACATAATAACAAACTTTCTCCTCACCCCAGAGCCCCCTTTCCAGCTTCCCAATCTCTTAGATATAATAACAAGTGTTCTCCTTGTTCCGGTACCCCCTTCACAGCATTTCAAACTCTCAGACATGATAACAAGTGTTCGCCTCAATCTTTGCCCCTTTCCATCCCTTCTAACTCTCAAACATAAAAAGTATTTTCTTCGTGCTGGTGCCCCGTTTCCAGCACTTCAAACACTCATACATGCTAACAAGTATTCACCTTGTCTCGATGCCCCTTTACCAGCACTTCAAAGACTCCGACATTAAAGCAAGAGTTCTTCTTGTCCAAGTGCCCTTTTCCAGTTTTTTAAGCCTTCAGACACAGTAACAAGTATCATCCTTGTCTCGGTGCCCCTTCTCCAGCACCCCAAACTCACAGACATGATAGCAGGTCTTCTTCTTATATCGTTGCCCCTTACCAGCACTTCAAACTCTCAGACAAAATAGCAAGGGTTCTCCTTCTTCAGGTGCCCCTTTCCAGTTCACCAAACCCTCAGACACAATAATAAGTATTCTTCTTGTCTCGGTGCCCCTTTTCTAGCACTTCAAATCCTCGGACATAATAAAAAGTGATCTCCTTAACCCGGTGCCCCCTTTACAGATCTTCAAACCCTCAGAAATAATAACAAATATTATTTTCGCCCGGTGCTCCTTTTTCAGCACTTATAACTCTCAGATATGATAACAAGTGTTCTCCTTGTTTTGGTTCTCTCTTTCCCACTCTTCAAACCCTCAGACATAATAACAATTGTTCTTCTCGTCCTTTATTGTGCATTTAATGAGCTTTTACCTCTTTCAAAGCACATCCATTTGGTCCATTCTTCCGAGAGATATTGAGTTTTGAAATTAAATTTTGCAAAATAGCTCACTGTATGCGGTCTATTCTAAAATTTACATTATATCACTGTTTTCAGATTAAATCAAAAGTTTCAAATAAAATAAAATATTTTAAACAGCTTATTATTTATTCTTCGATTGACAAACACAAGGTCAGCGATTGTTACAAGAGGGAGAGGGATTTTTTTTAAATTACTGGAGATAGCGTCAAGTATATGTATGTGTACGTCCCTCATTAGGAGTTTCAATTAATTAAATTGGTTAAACTGTGACCCTTTTTTATTTTTGAAAAAAAAGGTCTTAGAAGATTGTAAGATTTGGATGAAGATATTTCCTGGTAGGATGGGTGAAATGGAAAAAAAAGGAAAAGAAGGTGGTGAAAAGAAAGAATGAAGGAAAGAAGATATCCCTTTTCCAGCTCTCCAAAACCTTAGGCATATTAACAAGCGTTCTCCTTGTCCCTATGCCCCTTTTCCAGCTCTCCAAGCCCTCAGACATGTTAACAAGCGTTCTCCTTTTCCCGGTGCCCCTTTTCCAGCTTCCCAAACCCTCGGATATAATCACAAGTATTATCATCGTCTATGTGACCCTTTCCTAGCACTTCAAATCCTAAGACATAATGAAAAGGGGTTTTGTTAACCCAGTGCCCCTTTTACAGCTCTCCAATCCCTTGGGCATAATCACAAGTGTTTCCATCGTCGA
>CAKNYM010047271.1:0-11990 GCA_932195095.1 Andricus curvator | reverse complement strand
TTATGAATTCATTTAAAAATTGATACTCTGTAGTTGAAAATTTAACTGATTTGTTAAAGATTAGTTTTTTATTGAAAATAACTAAACACTTAGGAAATATCAACTTTACATACAATTTTTTTTGCAGATTTCATATTTTTTGGTTGAAGATTTATATCTTTCATTGAAAAATTGAACTTTTTTTTTGAAATTCCAACTAGTTTGATGAAAATTAATCTTTTTGGTTGAAAACCAAGCTACTTTGTAGAAAGTTGAACTACTTTGTTAGAAATTTATTTTTTTGGTTAAAGATTCACGATTTTGTTTAAATGTTCATGCCTTGTAGTTGAAAATTTAACTTGATTTTTAAAAATTAGTTTTTTTATTTAAAATTTAACTATTTAATTGAAAATTGAACTACTTTGTTGAAAATTCAAACTATTTATATGAAAAATGATGTATTTTGTTAAAAATTCGTCTTTTTGGTAGAAATCTTTCTTGTTGACAATTTATCTATTTGGTTGAAAATTTAAATATTTTTTTTAATTGATGTGTTTTATTGAAGATTCCTGATTTTAATTTCAAATTAATTTTTGTAGTTGAAAAATTTAACTTATTTGTTGAAAATTAGTTTTTTAATGTAAATTAAAATATTTTTTGTTGAAATTTTGTTGAAACTTCACCATGTTGGTAGACAATTAATCTTTTCGGTCGAAAACTAAGCTACTTGGTAGAAAGTTGAACCAGTTTGTTAAAATTTTTTCTTGTTGAAGATTCATAATTTTAATTAAAAACTCATGCTCTGTATTTAAAAATTTAACTAATTTATTGAAAATGTGTTTTTTATTAAAAATTAAAATTTTTTTTTGGAAATATCAACTTTACGTTACATTCTTTTGTATTTCGTATTTTTTGGTTGAAGATTCACCTCTTTTATTGATAATTGAACCAATTTGTTGGAAATTCAAACTATTTATATACAAAATGAGGTATTTTTTTTTAAATTTGTCTTTTTGGTGAAAAATTAATCTTTTTGCTAGAAAACTGAGCTACTTGGTAGAAAGTTTAACTACTTTATTAGAAATTTATTTTTTGGTTGAAGATTCATCATTTTAATTTCAAATTCATCTTTGTAGTTGAGAAATTCAACTTATTTGTTAAAAATTAGTTTTTTTATTGTAAATTAAATTTTTTTTTTGAAATATCAACTTTTTAATATTTTTTAGTTGAAGATTCAACTCTTCGATTGAAAATTGAATAATATTTTTGGAAATTCAAACTATTTGTACGAAAAATCATGTTTTTTGTTGAAAATTCGTCTTTTCGGAAGAAAATTAATCTTTTTGGTTGAAAACTAAGAAACTTGGTAGAAATTTTGACCAGTTTGTTAGAAATTTATTTTTTTGGTTGAAGATTCATCATTTTAATTTCAAATTCATTTTTTTAGTTAAGAAATTTAACTTATTTATTAAAAATTAGTTGTTTTATTGTAAATTTAAAAAAATTTTTTTTTGAAATATCGACTTTTTAATGTTTTTTGGTAGATAATTCTCTTTGTTTGAAAATTGAACAATTTTTTTGGAAATTCAAACTATTTGTACGAAAAATCACGTTTTTTGTTAAAAATTCGTCTTTTTGGTAGAAAATTAATCTTTTTGGTTGAGAACTAAGCAACTGGTAGAAAGTGGGACCATTTCGTTAGAAATTTATTTTTTTGGTTGAAGATAGACCTCTTTGATTGAAAATTGAACTTTTTTTTTAATTCAAACTATTTTTATGAAAAATCATGTATATTGTTAAAAATGTTTCCTACTGGTAGAAAATTAATCTTTTTGTGAAAAATTAAACTACTTAATTGAAAGTTGAACAACTTGGCTAGAAATTAGTTTTCTCGGTTGAATTACGATTCACATTTTTAATTGAAAATTCATCCCTGTAATTAAAAATTGAACTATTTTGTCAAAAATTAGTTTTTTTTTGTGTTAAAATTTTGTTTTTCTGTTATATATTAATTTTTTACTGTAAACTTAATTATTCCACTTAAAGTCCAAAATTTATAATTTTTAGTTGCAAACTAAAATTCCAAATTCAATTGCTTCATAAACTCGAGGTTCAATTTTCGACCAAAAAGATGAGTTTTTAATCAAGAAGGATCAAGATTTTACTAGAAAGACCAATTTTTAACAAAATACATAAATTTACAACTAAATATTTGAAGTTCTAACTAAAAGAGCCAAATTTTCTACTAAAAGAAAACGAATTTTGAACAAAATTGTTAGATTTTCAACTAAAAAATTTAATTTTTAACCAAAAAAGGAATAGTGAAATTTTCATTTAAAAAAGAAAAATTGAATTTCCATCAATATAGTTTAATTTGCAACAAAAGAAGTGAATTTTGAACTGAAAAAGAAAACATTTTCAACCAAAAATGGAATAAATGAATTTTTGGTTAAAAAAATTAATTTTCAAACAAAAAAAAGCGAATTTTTCAATAGAATAGTTAAAATTTCCGAAATAGAGATAAAATTTTAACTAAAGTAATGAATTTTTAGCCAAAAATGTTACTTTTAAACAAAGTAGTATAACTTTGAACAAAAAAAAAAGAGATTTTCTTATTAAATAAAAAACAGTATTTACTAAGAAAAAAACAAACAAAATTTTCAATAAAATAGTTAAATTCTCATCGAAAGAAATGAATTTGCAACTAAAAAAACATTTGTAACCTAAAATGAAATAGTTAAATTTTCAGTTAAAAAAATAATTGTGGATAAAAAAAGGGAGGTTTGAACATAATACTTAAATTTTCAACCAAAACTAATGAATTTGCAACTAAAAAATTAATTTAAAAAAATATATATATTCAACAAAGTATTTGAATTGTTAACAAAGTTATTGAATTTTTAAGCAAAGAAATTAATTTTTAAGCAAAATAAATGAATTTGCAAACAAGAAGAATGATTTTCTAAAAGAAAAGTGAATTTTGAAACACATAGTTGAATTTTGAACTAAAAAGATCAATTTTCAAGAAAAGAAAAACGATTTTTTCTAAATTAGTTAAATTTTCAACAGAAAAATGATTTTTCAACCAAAAAGATTAATTGTTAAGCATGAAGATTAAGTTTCAACCAAAAGAGACGAATTTTCAATAACATACTGGGATTTGCATCCAAATAGTTCATTTTTAAACTGAAAGAGGCGAATTTTGAACCAAAATCGGACAAGTTAAATTTTCAATTATTCAATTTTTAACACAAAAAACGGATTTTCACCAAAATAGTTTATTTTAAAACAAAGAGATGAAAATCCGTTTAATTCAACCAAAAAGGACGAATTTTAAACAAATCATGTAATTTTCCAAATAGAAAAGATCATTCTTGAACCAAAAATAAAACAAAAACAAGTTAGACAAATTTTCAATAAAATATTTAAATTTTCAAACAAAGAGAAGAAACCAAGAGAAAAAGACGATTTTTCTCCAAAAAAGTTAGGGTTTTTAATTTGAAAGTATATCTTTTTTTTAGTTTTCGCTATAAAACATAGAAAATTTTTGAGAACGTGTACTTTGAAACGTTCTTTCAGTAAACAATAATGTTATATTTGTTAAATTTAGAACTATGCAAGAAAAACTGACCATACGTAAAATATTAATTTGTTTCTTTTCAAACTTTTATTATAAACTTTTATTAATAATTTGTATAAAAAAAGGTATTTTTCATATATTAAATTTGAATTTTCGCAGAACTCTGGTGAGTGGTAAACTCCCCCATTGGTAGAAATGTCAACTAAGTGTCGGTTCTATGATAAGTTTGTAATGGCGCCATCTATTGTCAGAGATATCATCTAAACAATTTACCGACATTCCTGTTTTATCGACTCAATTTATCTTCTCTCCTCCTCCTCTTCCTTCTCTTTCTTCATTGACTATACAATTTACCTACACTCCTGTTTTACCGATTAAGTTGTCTTCTATCTCCTCCTCCTTCTTCTTCTTATCCTCCTTCTTCTTCTCCTTCTCCTCCTCCTTTTTCTCCTCATCCATCTTCTTGTCTTCTATCTTCTCGTCCTCCTCTTCTATCTGCTTTTCATTTATCCATCTCCTTCTTCTTTTTATTTTCCTCCTCCTTGTCTTCCACCTCATGTTGGTCCATATTTTCCTGTGTCCAATTGGTCCAATGTTATTTTGGACAAAATTTGTCAATTTTTTTGTCCATTGGATATTTTCCTCCTCCATCTTCTCGTCTTATATCTCCTCCTCTTCTATCAGCCTTTCATTTATCTCCTCTTCCTGATATATTTCCTGCTTCTTCTTGACATCCTTCTCCTTCTTGTCTTTCTCCTCACGTGGGTCCATATTCTGCTCGATTTTCTTCATAACTTTAACAGTGGGCTCAGATTGTACCCTCTAGGAATTTCAGTTTTGAAACGCTAAGTAAAGGTTCTTCAAGCCAACAATTTGATTCCAATGTTAAAGTTATAAAGGACAACGAGGAAATTATGGACTAACGTGAGGTGGAAGACAAGGAGGAGGAAAACAAAAAGAAGAAGGAGATGGATAATGAAAAGCAGTTGGAAGAAGAGGAGGAGATAGAAGACGAGAAGATGGGTGAGGAGAAGAAGGAGAAGAAAAAAGAGGAGAAGAAGAAGAAGGAGGAGGAGATAAAAGACAACTTGGTCGGTAAAACAAGAGTGTCGGTAAATTGGTTAGTTCATATATCTTACAATATATAGCGCCACTGTGAACTTGTTATAGAACAGAAACTTAGTTGATATTTTTACCTATAGATAGCGCCACATATTTGTCGGCAAAACAGGAATATCGGTAGATATGATAGTTGATATATCTGACAATAGATGGTGCCACTGTAAACTTAACATGGAAAAGAACCCTGCTCAGTCAGTAAGTGGCGTGAGACTGTCATAGCTATACTACTAAAAATTTAATAAACAGTGTCACTAAGCCATAGTCTTTGATTTTTTTTTAATTCGGTCCTTGGCCAACTCTACAAAAGAAATTTTGTTTTGATGTGTGTGCATACTATTTGAAAAATCAGTAAAATAATTATATTTTTTTATCTAAGCAAACAAAATTTGTTTTTGTTTCAGGCACAACGATACGACAGCAAACGAAAAGTTGGAGAGCAGAGCACAAGGCTGCCAGAACCCTTGGCATCATTATGGGCGCGTTTCTTCTTTGCTGGCTTCCTTTTTTTTCCTGGTGAGTTCATATTTCTAAATTTTTCTCGGAATCTGAAAATAAATTAAAACATTGAGAAAAATAAATGATTTAGGATTCGAGACTCTGCCCCAGTACCTGTCCACCTCCCTAAATGCCTCTTACCCCCTAACTGCCCGCCCGATCTGCTTAAATGCCTACTACCTCCATAACTGCAGCTGACCTCTTAAAGTATTCGCTATCTTCTTAAATGCTTGTCCAAACTTATCAAGTGTACGATTAAAATCCCTCAATTCCTGCCCCACCTCCCTAAATGTCCACTACCTCCATAACTGCCGCTCAATCTCCCTAAATACCCACTACCTCTTTAACTGCCTCCCAGACTTCCCTAAACTCCCAATACAATACTAAATGCCCGCCCAACCTCTATAAGTGTCCGTAAAACCTTTTTAAATGCCCGATTAACATTTATTGATGCCTGCTATCTCGTTAACTGATCGCTAACAGCTGGAATGCTCGCTACCTCTGTAACTGCCCGCCAACTCCCACGAAGATATAGTCAAAATTTCTTATATACCCGATTAACCCTCCTAGATTACCGCCTGACCTCCCTAAATGTCCGCTACCTCCATAGCTGCTGCCTGATATCCCTAAATACCCACTACCTCTCTAACTGCCCGCTCGACTGTACTAAATGCTCGCCCAATCTTCTATATCCGATTAACCTGCCTAAAGGTCCGCCCGACCTCCCTAAATGCTTTGACCTCCATGAATGCTCAATACCAACCTAAATGTCCGTTCGAATCCACACAAAAATAAATCCATATTTTTTTTTTTAATGATATTTAGAGGTGACGCAAGCCCCATGAAGTTTAACACGTATTTCCCATAAGAAAAAAAGACGTTTTTGTAAATTTTATTCATAATCCTCAATATTAGCTGAATCGAGTTGAAACTCAACATTTCCCTTCAAAATTAGCCATAGAATACGAATAAAATATTACTTTTCAAAAATCACCCCCATAAGTCTGTTTTAAAGGGTCCCAAAAAAACCCCATAAGTTCCAAAATGGGTTTTATGAGTTTTTGACGCTAATTATGATTTTTTTGCATTTTTTTCAATGCCAATTATTTCTAATACATAAAATACTACTTTAAACTGATAATAAGATGTTTGGATAAATTGTTTAAGCAATTTATTATTATTTTTAGCAATTTTTTTTAGAATAGAGATAGAAAGTCGCGGTTTTTTGGAAAATTTTCCACTTTTTGTCCAATTTTCAATTAGAGATTAATTTTATCAATTATTAATTAATCAATTTTAACAAAAATAATTGTTTAAACAAATTATTATTATTGTTAATAATATTCTCTTAGAATAATACTAGAAAATTTCACTTTTTTCTGAAATTTTTAAGTTTTTGTTCACTTTTCACTTGAATTGAGTTAAATAATTGATTAAAGTTGACAAAATTATTTGTTTAAACAATTTATTATCGTTTCTAGAAATTTTCTCTTAGAATGGAGATAGAAAGTCACGGTTTTTTCAAAAAATGTTTACTTTTGTCCAACTTTCAATTAGATAGAGGTAAAAATTAATTAATTTCAACAAACATAATTGTCTTAGAGTAATGCTAGAAAATTCCATTTTTTTCTGAAACTTTCAATTTTTTATTCACTTTCTGCTTGAAGTGAGTTGAAAAATTAATTAAATTTAACAAAATTATTTGTTTAAACAATTTATTATTACTATTAATAATATTCAATTTAAATACTTCTAGAAAGTTGCGATTTTTTCTAAGATTTCCAACTATTTGTCTACTTTTCACATAGGGTGAGTTAATAATTAATTTAATTCAGCAAAAATAATTATTTAAACAAATTATTATTATTTTGCATAACTATCTTCTTCTTTATTAATGCAATATAGTTGCAGTTTCTTCAGAAATGGTTAACTTTTAACTCACTTTTTACTTAGTAATGTAATAAATAATGCAAGCTAACAAACATTGTTGTTTAAATAATTAATAATTGTTTATAACTATCTTCTCTAAGATGAGTGCTCAAAAGTTGCGATTTTTTCTGAACTCTTGAAGTTTTTGTCCACTTTTCACTTAGTGAGGTAATAATTAATGCAAGTTAATAAAGAAGCTTATTTAAACAATTATTTTTGTTAATAACTATATTCTCTTAGATTATTGCTAGAAAGTAGCTTTTTTCTGAAATCTTTAGTTTTGCTTTTACTTTTTAGTTATGAACAAATAATAATTGAAACTCAACAAGAATCATTTTTTAAATAGTATTTTACTTTTCTAAGTGAATTGTTTTTGCTGTTTTCCCAATGTTTGAGAAAATTAATTACAACAAGGAGTTTATTGCAAAGGCGCAGAATAAAAATTTAGAATTGTACATATTTTGATATCAGCCCCCCCCCCCCCGGAAAAATATATTTGAGAAAAAGAAGGAGATTATTTTGAACATTTTTCTCTCTAATGTTTATTTATCATTTGTTCATAACTAAAAAGGCAAAGTCAATTTAAACATATCAGAAGAAACCGCAACTTTCTACTAGCACTTATGTGAGAGGAAATAGTTTAAAAAAATAATAAATTGTTTAAACAATTATTTTTATTAACTTGCATTAATTATTACCTCACTAAGTGAAAAATAGACAAATATTTTTAAATTTCAGAAAAAACCGCAACTTTCCACAATTAAGCAAAGAGAATATTATTAACAATAATAATAAATTGTTTAAGCAATTATTTTAGTTAACTTAAATTAATTATTAATTCACTCTATTTGAAAAATGGACAAAAGTTAAAAAATTCAGGAAAAAACTGCAACTATCTAGTAATAATATAGAAGAAGATAGCTATAGACAACAATAATTTGTTTAAACAATTATTTTCGCTAAATTTAATTAATTAATAACTCACTCTATGTGAAAAGTCGACAAATAGTTGTAAATTTCAGCAAAAACCGCAACTTTCCACAATTAGGCAAAGAGAATATTATTAACAATAATAATAAATTGTTTAAGCAATTTTTTTTGTTAACTTGCATTAATTATTACCTCACTAAGTGAAAAATAGACAAATATTAAGAAATTTCAGAAAAAACCGCAACTTTCCACAATTAAGCAAAGAGAATATTATTAACAATAACAATAAATTGTTTAGGCAATAATTTTTGTTAACTTAAATTAATCATTCATTCACTCTAATTGAAAAATAGACAAAAGTTAAAAAATGCAAGAAAAAGCTGCAACTATATAGTATTAATATAGAAGAAGATAGCTATAGACAACAATTATTTGTTTAAACAATTATTTTTGCTGAAATCATTTAATTAATAACTCACCCTATGTGAAAAGTAAACAAATAGTTGTAAATTTCAGAAAAACCCGCAACTTTCTAGCATTATTCAAATTGAATATTAATAATAATAAATTGTTTAAACAAATAATTTTGTCAACTTTATATAATTATTTAACTCACTCCAAGTGAAAAGTGAACAAAAAGTTGATAATTTCAGAAAAAACTGGAATTTTTTAGCATTATTCTAAGAGAATATTATTAAAAATAATAATGATTTGTTAAACAATTATGTTTGTTTTAATTGATTTCAGTAGTTTAATGGGATTTCAAAGGATTTAAATTATTTTAGGGTGATTGAAAATATTCCAATGAATTTTTAGTTGATTTCTGTAATTTAATGGGATTTCAAAGGATCTAAAATATTTTAGGGTATTTTTAAAAATTAGAAAGTATTTTCAAAAATTAAAAAAAAAATCAGTGTTTTCAAAATATTTTTAAGGATTTGAAATATTTTGTGGTATTTTAGAAGATTTCATGAGTTTAAAAAGCTTCGATGTATTTCAGTAATTTAATGGGATTTCAAAAGATTTAATCAATTTTAGGGAATTTTAAAAGATTTCAAGGAATTTGTAATTTATTTCTGTAATTTAATGAGATTTCAAAGGATTTGATATATTTTTGATTATTTTATGAAAATTTCAAGAAATTTTCAAGAAATATTAAAGAAATTAAAAAAAAATGTGATGGGCGTTTTCTAAATATTTTAAAGTATTTGAAATATTTTAGGTAATTTTAAAAGATTCCAAGGAATTTTCAATTGATTTCTGTAATTTAATGGGATTTTGAAAAATTTGAATAAAAAAATTTGAAGGGATTTCAAATATATTTAAACATTTGAGCAGGAATCAAAGGATTTTTAATATTTCAGGATAATTTCAAAGATTCCAAGGATTTTTTAATTCATTTGAGTAATTTAATGGGATTTTAATTATTTGAAATATTTTAGGATATTTTTAAAAATTTCAAGAGTTTTGAAAATTATTTTTAAAATATTTTGAGGGATTTTAAATATTTTAGGGAACTTTAAAAGATTTCAGAGGATTCAAATTATTTTAGGGTAATTGAAAATACTCCAATGAATGTTTAGTTGATTTCTGTAATTTAATGGGATTTCAAACGATCTAAAATATTTTAGGGTATTTTTAAAAGTTAGAAAGTATTTTCAAGAATTTAAAAAAAAATCAGGGTTTTCAAATTATTTTTAAGGATTTGAAATATTTTGTGGTACTTTAGAAGATTTCATGAGTTTAGGAAGCTTCGATGGATTTCAGTAATTTAATGGGATTTCAAAAGATTTAATCAATTTTAGGGAATTTTAAAAGATTCCAAGGAATTTTTAATTGATTCCTGTAATTTAATGACATTTCAAAGAATTTATTATATTTTTGATTATTTTATACAAATTTGAAGAAATATTGAAGAAATTTAAAAAAAAATTGATGTTGGTTTTCTAAATATTTTAAAGTTTTTGAAATATTTTAGGTAATTTTAAAAGATTCCAACGAATTTTTTATTGATTTCTGTAATTTAATGGGTTTTCAAAAAATTTAAATTGGAAAATTCAAAAGGGATTTTAAATATATTTAAACATTTGAGTAGGAATCAAAGGATTTTTAATATTTCAGGGTAATTAAAAATATTTCAAGGAATTTTCAATTCATTTGAGTAATTTAATGGGATTTTCATTATTTGAAATATTTTAGGATATTTTAAAAAATTGTAAGAGTTTTAAAAAAGTTAAAGGGATTTCAAATAGATTTTAATCATTCAAGTAGATTTTAGATATTTCAGGGCGATTTAAAAGATTCCAAGGATTTTTTTTTATTAATTTCAGTAATATAATGGGATTTTAAAGAATTTTAAATATCTTAGGATATTTTTAAAAATTTCCAGGAATTTTCAAGAGTTTGAAAAAATGTAAAGTGATATTAAATAGATTTTAATCATTTTATTAAATTTCAAAGGATTTTAAATATTTCAGGTTAATTTGAAAGATTCCAAGGAATTTTTTATTCATTTCAGTAATTTATTGGAATTTTAAAGAATTTGGAATATTTTAGGATAGTTTTAGAAATTTCAAGAGTTTAAAAAAATTTAAAGGGATTTTAAATAGATTTTAATCTTTAAAGTATATATTTGATATTTCAGGGTAATTTAAAAGATCCCAAGGAATTTACAGTTCATTTCAGTAATTTAATGGGATTTTAAAGGATTTGGAATATTTTAGGATATTTTTAAAAATTTAAAGAGTTTAAAAAAATGTAAAGGGATTTTAGGAAGATTTTAATTTTTAAAGTAGATATTAGATATTTCCGGGTAATTTAAAAGATTCCAAGGAATTTTTTTATATATTTAGGTAATTAATTAATTAAAGTTTAAGTTTAAATTAAGTAATTAATTAAATTTCAGTATTTCAAATATTCCATGAATTTTTTATTTATTCCAGTAGTTTAAAGGGATTTCAAAGGCTTTGAAATATCTTACGGTGTTTTAAAAGATTCCAACGAATTTTAAATACTTTAGGGTATTTTAAAAAATTTTAAGGAATTTCCAAAAGCTTTCAGAAATTTGAAGGAATTTTTTATAGATTTTAATAATTTGAATAGATTTCAAAGGATTTTAAATATTGTAGGGTATCGAACCACAGAACTTCCGATTGCCGCTCTAGTGTTTTCCCATTAAGCTACTAGAGAGATCGAGAGAAGAAACTTTTTTCAGAAAATACACGCATTATTTTGTCAGGTAGAACAAGTCAAATTTTTCAAGGAATCTGTCTGATCATCAGAGAATAACAGAAATTTTTAACGTCTTTTCAGACTAGATGGAGCTATGAATTAAAAATTATTTTAATTAATTGTAGTTCAATTTCCAGCGGAGCGAAAGGAGAAGATCTTTTTTTTTTAAATTAATTAAAATAGTTTCTAATTTATAGCTCCATCTAGTCTGAAAAGAAGTTGAAATTTCTGTTATTCTCTGATGATAATACAGATTTCTTGAAAAATATTCCAATATATTTTCAAGAATTAACAAAAATTGAAGGGTATTGAAATATTTTAGGAAATTCTAAAAGAATCTAAATAATTTCTAAATAATTTTAGTAATCTAATACAATTTTAAAGGATTTGAACTATTTTGGAATATTTTAAAAGCTTCCATGGACTTTTTAATGAATTTCGGTCATGTAATGAAATTTCAAAAGATTTGATCAATTTTAGGGAATTTTAAAAGATTCCAAGGAGTTTTTAATTGATTTTAATAATTTAATGGGATTTCAAAGGATTTGGAATATTTTAGGGTATTTCAAATGATTCCAAGGAATTTTCAATTTATATCAGTAATTGAATGGGATTTTAAAGGATTTGAAATAATTTAGGGTATTTTTATAATTTGTAAGGAATTTCCAAGTGCTTTAAAAAATTTAAAGGGTTTTTTAATAGATTTTAATTATTTGAATCGATT
>CAKNYM010047270.1:159498-181978 GCA_932195095.1 Andricus curvator | reverse complement strand
GGAGTTGAATGACGAGGAGATAGAGAAACAGATAAGGAAGTTAAGAATGTCAAAACCAGCAGGGATGGATGGGGTAGAGGCCGAAGCATGGCTGTTTAGTACACAAGAGGTTAGGGAAAGGCTGAAGGAGGTAGTGCAGAAAGTATGGAGGGGGGAGGGATTCCCACGAGGGTGGAGAGAAGGATGTCGAGGGGAAAGGAATATTGCCGGAGACGCAGGTGGGTATTAGGGCAGGTAGAAGTACTATCGACAACATCTACGTTCTGCAGCACGTGGTGGACAGAGAATTAGCGAAGAAGGGGTCGAGAGTGTACGCGGTTTTTGTGGATCTAAAAGGCACGTTTCCGCCGGTGGATAGGGGGAGGTTGTGGGAGGCGATGGAGGATAGGGGAGTGGAGAGAGGCCTGATCGAGAGGGTAAGGGAGATATATGAAGAGACCAAAGATAAGGTAAGAGGAGGACAGGGGATTTCGGAGGGATTCTGGATGGATAGGGGGTTAAGACAGGGGTGTCCGCTTAGCCCAACGCTTTTTGCGATTTTAATTGCGGATATGGAAAGTAAGCTGAAGGTCGGAGTGGTAGGAGGAGTCAGGATAGGAGGGGTTAGAATTTGGTTGCTAGCGTATGCAGATGACATAGTGTTGTTGGCAAAAAGCGAGGAGGCCTTAAAGGAAATGATGAAGAGGTTGAAAAGATACCTGGATAATAACAGGTTAGAACTGAATGCGGAAAAGTCCAAGGTTATGGTTTTCAGAAAAGAAGGTGGAAGGGATAAGGAAGGGGAGTGGAAGTAGAAGGGAAAGGCGGTGCAGGCGGTGAAAAAGTTTGTGTACCTGGGCTTCTTGTTTCGGAGGAATGGCGGAGTGGATGGGTACATAGAAGAGAGAGTGAGGAGGGCAGATGGGGTGATGAGGCAGGTGTGGGGGTTGGGAAAGAAGTTATTCGCAGATGATTTTGGAAGCAGAATGAAATTGTTTGACTCACTAGTGACGAGTGTGCTATTGTATGGAGTAGAGGTGTGGGGATGGAACGAAAGCGAAGAGGTAAATAGGATACAGGAGAGGTATGTAAAGTGGACACTGGGGCTGGCAAGGAACACGCCTAATTATATTGTCAGGAGGGAGACGGGGAGAACGAGTGTAGTGATTCTAGTGGGGAGTCGGGCGTGTAAATATGCGGAGAAATTTTTGGAAGAGGGTGGAAGTAACCTGGGTAGGGAGTGTTGTTGGGAGAAGGAGAACAGGAGAGGGGGTGAGAAGATGGAGGTTGAAAGAGAAAGGTATTTTAGAACGAATGGACTGCAGATGGACGAAGTGAGAAGGATGCATGAGGAAGGAAGGAAGGTATATGAGTTGGTTAAGAAAAACAGCATGGAGAGAGAGAAGACAGCAGGGGAAGACAGAATAAGAGAGACAAGGTTTAATGGGAACTATGTGTGGATTATTCCAAGGGCGAGAGCGCAATATTTGTGTGAGAAAGGAGAGAAAGGAAGTCAAGAGCTTATAGCGAGGATGAGATGTGGTTGCATGGAGGGTTTCAATAGGTTCTGGCTCGCTAGGGAAAAGAGGATGTGTGAACTATGTGGGAAGGGGGAGGCAAGAATGGAGCACTGGTTGGAGGAGTGCGTGGAGGTGGAAAGGATTGGGATAAGCATGGAGGTATTGATGCATGAAAGGGGGGACAAAAGGGCAGTAGAATGGGTGAAGGGAGTATTGGGAAAGATGGAGAAGAAGAGAAGGAAGGAGGAAGAGGAATGGAGAAGGAAAGATTGTAAATAGAGGAGGAAGTAAATATAAGTAATTGTAAATATTGTAAATAGTAGATAAGTATTAGGTATTAGTCGCGGAGGCAGAGTTTGGTAATGCGAGGCAAGCAAGAAAGTAGGGACATGCGAGCGAGGCGAAGCGAGGAAGGCAATGCGATAAGAGCGAGCGGCGTTAGATATAAGGTGTGGAAGGATGTTAGTTTTAAGGGTTACTTGTAAGAAAATTCTGTAAAAAATGGAAGTGTAAGCAAGTCAATTTTTTAAGGCCAGCAGGCTAAAAAATAAACGTTTATCTATCTATATATAATGACTCTGGGATACCGGGCGACCTCTCAGAATATCAGCCTTATCCTTGCACTCGTGGGAACAACAATGAAACCACCAAAACACCAAAATGTTGTAGATGCGGTTCAAGACAATCGAACGCGCAGAGCACCCGACAATGATGCATTATCCCTGTTCGCGGAGGCTTTATGGCGCGTATGCACACTCTGTGGTGCCAGAAACACCCAGAGCTTCAGCACGTTTCGCATCAGTCTATACAGTCCGCATACAGGATATGTACGCGGAGCGCTTCCCCAACCGCTGCTTTATGAAGCTGCAGACGAAGATGAGGAAGCGACATTGAGACCAACCGCAGAAAGCAGGCAACTTCTGAGAGATGATCGCAATTTCATTACTAGAAGGATCATTAACATGCAAGTTCTTCCTAAGCCCCAAGAAATGGCTGAAATGGATGCCTTCCTTCGTGGAGATATCTCGCAAGAGTCCGACCTCTGGACCATCAATTGCTCAGTTTATGGTGCTGCGAGAACTTTGGCTGATTCAAATCTAAGGCTGAAACCAACGATGGATCGAAAGACCAAAAGTCGCTTGCATCAACTGAACAAGAAGATTGGATGGGCAAGACAGAATGCGTCCCGTGTTCAATGTGTGATTGACTGCATAACATCTGGTAGACTGTTTACGGAAAGGGTTCGAAAGTTCGCCCAAGAACTAAGGATCTTGAATCACACACTAAACAAGTCAAAGCTGCTGACAATCAAGCAGCATATTGTTGACAAAATACGGCTGTTGTCTGACGCAAGGAGGAGAATACAGAAGAGGGAGGGATGGATCAGGGAGAATCAACAGTTTCTCGCTGACCCATCGCGCCTCTTCAGCGATCTACCTGTTTCTGTAAAAAAGCCACCCAAGCCCAAGGAGGTAGAGACTTGTTGGAGAGAGGTGTACAAGATCCCGAAAACACTAGAGTTGAAAGAAGATACTGACAATATCATCCGCTTCAAGGAGTTTTGCGACCTCATAAAATCTGAGGAGGAATGTCCATCAATCACTGCCGAAGAGGTGAAAAAAGCACTTAGAGGCACGAAGAACTTTTCCGCTGCTGGACCAGATTGTATGAAGAACTTTTGGTGGAAGAAGTTTACTTTTACACACCAACATTTGGCCCGCATATTCACCTCATATTTAAAGTCGGAGGCGCCCATTCCGCAGTGGCTGGTGTTAGGACGCACTATACTCCTGCCAAAAAAAGGCAACTTGTCCAACCCAGAGAATTACAGGCCAATAACTTGTTTGAACACGCTGTATAAGATCTTTACAGTTGTCCTCAACAAGAGGATTGTTCGACGAATTGTGCCTGTATGGCGAGAGATGTACGAACAACTTGGCTCGAAAAAAGATGTAGCAGGCTGTCGAGAGAACCCGCTAATTGACAGGTGTGTCTGTAAAGACGCTGCAGCCCATCAGCGCGTCCTGTCAATGGCCTGGATTGAGTACCGGAAAGCTTTTGATTCAACCTTTCATAGACTTATCATCTGTCTGTCGGAAAGCTTGAAGGTACATCCACACATAGTGAGATGCATAGAGAGATTGATGCATCTTTGGAAAACTAGATTTACTATCTCATCTGGAAATTATCGTGTGACAACGAACAACGTCACCTTCCAGAGGGGCTCTTTCAAGGTGATACCATGAGCCCTTTGCTTTTTTGTATCACACTTTTGCCTCTATCTCTCGCACTACGAAATTCTCCTGGATACCTCTGTGGCGACATTAATCAGCGAGTGCATAAGGTCACTCATGTATTTTATATGGATGACCTGAAGATCTATGCCTCTGGTAGAAGGAAACTTCAAACTGCTATAAATATTGTCAAGAACTATACAGGAGAGATTGGGATGGACTTTGGCTTGGACAAGTGTGCCAAAATTTATCTGAAGAAAGGAAAGATTACTGGCATTCCCAAGGACCCTGAGCTTGTGGATATAAGTGTTATCAGACATCTTAATACTGGAGAGACCTATACATACAGGACGTAACATCAGTGAAGGAGTCTCTCCGAAGCAGATACAAGCATCTTCTTCGACAGATTTGGTCTTCCAATCTGTCGGCGTTGAACAAGGTATCTGCGACTAACATTTCTTGCCGTCCCGGTTCTACTCTACTCGTTTGGGATAGTTCAATGGACGAAGAACGAGCTTAAGG
The DNA here is from genome assembly GCA_932195095.1 of Andricus curvator. Classification (NCBI taxonomy): domain Eukaryota; kingdom Metazoa; phylum Arthropoda; class Insecta; order Hymenoptera; family Cynipidae; genus Andricus; species Andricus curvator. The sequence goes on along the minus strand of CAKNYM010047270.1, from coordinate 177,723 downwards.
CCCTTGATGTCATTACACGTAAGATCATGCATATGCATAAAAGCTTGCATATCAATTCGTCAGTTCCGCGATTATATATTTCACGCCGTCAAGGTGGACGCGGACTTCTGAATCTCCAGTGTCTTCATAACCGGATTGTTCTAAGTACAGCTTACATCGTTGCGAATGGCAGAGATCCTCTCCTAAAGATGGTCAGGAACCACGAGATGATTGGCGAAGGAGCGTTCCTTTACAAAGCCGCGGAGCAAGCGGCCGAGACCCTTGGCCTGAATTTTAACATCAGAAGTGAGGAAAGTGCATTACTTCATCTAGATGCTTCACTTCTAAAAACCAAAGTGAAGAAAGCAGAGGTTGAAAATTTTCACCAAGAGCTACTCGACAAGAAAATGCACGGAAACTTTTACAGAAATGTATAAAAACAGTCCTTGTCAAGGAGCAAACTTTTGCTTTCCTCAAATCATCAGGGCTTAATTCAGGTACAGAGGGTTTTATTTTCGCATGCCAGGACGGCGTCATTTCCACCTTAACATACCGTTAGCGCATTTTATGTCAAGAAGTTCCCAGTGATAGGTGCAGAGCGTGTCATGCACACGCTGAGTACCTAGAACACATACTATCAGGGTGTCCGACCCACGCGGGAACGACGTATATCTATAGACATAATGCGGCCCTAAGAGTGCTTTATTACCATCTTTGTCGCTCTTACGGTGTTGGCCGCGATCCTGCCCTGCCGAATGCTCCAAAGGAGATAGAGTCGGTTGTCCGAAACGAGAAGTGCCAAATTTTCTGGAACTACGATTTTCGGGCAGGAGTCTCCGTTGCGCACTCGAGGCCTGACATTGTTCTCCAACACTTCGAGAAACGAACTATATTCGTGATCGAATTCTCTGCTCCGTCCGAATACAAATCACTGCAAAGGAGAAAGAAAAAGAGGAGAGGTATCAAGACCTTAAAAGAGAGCTACAACGACGGTACCCAAAATATTCGGTACAAGTAATTGTCCTTGTGATAGGTGCTCTCGGAGGTGCGAAACTATCACTGGTACGTAACCTTAGAGCCATACCCGCGCCACGTCGCGTCCAGTTGACTTGATCTATGAGTACCCCAGATGCTTGACCAATATTTGACCGCTCCCATCTCGTATTCGAATTGGCAGCGCATCAAGTACACATCATGATGGGTATGAAAATTGATGCGCTGCCGTGGCATTCCTGTAGAAGTGGTCGGCTGGGAGCTCCCAACCGACACACCCTCCGCAGGCGCAGCTGATGTTCTGCTGCTTACCTCTTCTTGTCGATGTTCTGTTTGGACAGTAGCCCTTTCGGGTATCACGATGAGATCTACCCGTCCATCACGTAGCTCACCACCACCGGCTTGCATGCTGCTACCTCCAGCGGTGACACCAGTGGCGCCCGACGATCCTCGGGAAGCGACCAACGACGATAAAGTTTGAGGAACTTCTCCATGGCGAATGGGTTTTTGGTGCTTCTCTTAGTCCCTTTCCTCTTCGTTCTCTGTCTGTCTGGCATGGAAAACCCTGTCAGTAGCGATGCTTCAGCCAACATAGCTGTCAAAGTCATGAGAGGAAAGCTCAAGCCCTAATGCGAATCCAGTACGAGAACACCTCCGGTGGGGTGATAATTATTTTTTTATTTCAAACTTGTTCTCAGGTGACCCCGGTTTTTTATAATAGCCACGAACTAAGTCAAGTGCCTGTAGAGATGAGGATGTTATAACCTAATTTAATATGATGTTTGAAATCTTTTGACATGATGTTGTAGGTACAAAATTAGGAGCAATGGTGTAGTTTGGAGTTCGTCTTTTACCGCTATTTGCTATAATTGCTGGTGCTGAGAACCCTGTCCTAAATCGCAATGACGAATCCTTCCATTTCTGGAAACAAGACGCCCTTTTTCAGTCAAATATTAGATGCCTCACTTTCCACTTCATATTGATCTAACGTTTTGGTATGCTTGCCGTGAATAATTTTTTGTCGCCATTACATTTCTAATTCCTTTATGGTTTCTACCCCAATATTCAACGCCTCCTCTGAGGACAAATTCAAGGGCGTATAATCAAGATCCGATTTACTGATAATGTTGTAGAGCGCAACCTCTCGCTTGCTGTTAAAAAAATAGTCTCCCAACTGTATACCCTGTGACTTACACAGTTTCTTGACTTGATATAGCTTCGAACCGTTTCGTAGACGTCGCAATCTGACTTGAAGATGTGAAATGGTATATGGAGAAAGGAAAAATATCTTTATCCATAATTTAAAATAGTGAAATTCTTACAAGAATTTGTTATAACATTGTATTCCAACTGTAATTAATATTTCCAGTTTCCACCGAAGATCTCAATATTATTAATCGAATCATTGATTTTGTATACACTTCACCTAGCTCCATATAAATAAATTTACACTTTATATATATTTCATTGATGATCTGACTTTGGCTAATGTCTTCTTAAATGAAAGTCAAATAAAAATATTAATTTCTCCAGTGTAATAGTAATTAACTCGAAATTTTAAGTCATTTTTGCGCTCAGATGGACAGATATTCGAACATCATCATTCGAGTTTTTAAGTCGAAATCTAGGAAATTTTGGAGAAAAATGAGACAGTTTCTTCTGAAACGTTCAATTTTCAAAAGTCAAGTTCAAATATCCTTCAGTAACAAAATGAAAGTTTTTAAATTATTGTTTTGATTTCTGAAAGAAAGTGAAATTCTCTCACAAATTTGATACATTTTCAGAAATAAATCTATTACAATGCAATGGAAAGGTGAAAATCGTTATACCTGAAAATTAGTCTGCAATTTATCAGTGCATAAGCCTGGCCACGTCTAAAGAATTATTTAAACCTCAGGATGGAAAGTACGTACACGAATTTTGTACTGCGTAAAGTCCTTTCATATTTTGTTTCGTTTTTACGAATAAGGCAAAAGACTTTTTTTCTCATATATTTTGAGATTTGCTAATCTAAAATATCTTTAATATCAGATTTTCAACGAAATACATTTTGAAACAGTTTAGGATATGTATATGTTACAGTCACCCAGATAACAATGTGCTCACACCTTGCCCGCATGGTGTTTGCACGCGTGTCGACCGATCGGCACGATGTGAGGGCAAGAGTGCAGACATATGTGTCCTCATATGCGTCGCATATGCGTCGCACGCGTGTCGGCACGTGCGTGCCAGCGTCGTGTTAGCATGCACGTGTTTTGAGTTATAATTATTGAAAAAAAGATGTTAAAAATAACATAAGTAACAGAAAACATTGTATGACGTTTTTAAGAAGACACTTTTGTGTTGAAAGTTGTTCTTTCACAACTGATGATGCAACAGGTTTTTATTCCAAAAGCGACATACACAAAATTATTCCTGCTACATCTTAAATAATGAATTAGCGAGAAATATATATTTATCTGAACATATTTTTTTATTTTGAACAATTTAAATTATTCAAAACAGAGCGTTTATTCAACACCTTTGTTAAAAAACTAAGGGATTTTAAAGAACACTATACTTTTGAATCTTCTAGTTAATTAGTTTCAATTGTTGTCCAAGTTGCATTTTTTTAATCGTTCTACTTCTGAGATTTAAGAACTTAAATCTCAGAAGTAGAACGATTGAAAATGTGCACTTGAAAAACTTGTTTTCGATCATTTTAAATCTGAATATAGTAAATACATTAAAAAATAGTGAAGAAGATATATTGAATTTTTGTATTGTGAAGCATTTTAATAGAAACGTTGTGACAGTTGCCGATGCTTTGACGTTTCATTTTAAAAGGTCAAAAAATTATTTTTAAACAATTACAACTCTTGCCGACTTTGTTCTTTGCCTCAAAATTTGTTTTTATTCCAAGCTAATTTTCCGAACCAAAACCCAAGAAAAAATCTTTATTTAATTTGAACAAAAATAATTATTAACATTTATTTCGACTTTTTGTCTGTAAAATAAACTTGGAAAATAACAAAAATTTGATGCTTAAAGCGAATTTGGTCAGAGTTTTATTTTTACACAACTGCTATATTATGTTTTTAGTAATAATGCGCTTTTTGTGCCGCACTCTTCACCGCACGCTATATTCCGACATTTTGCCCTAAGTACCTGACGAGCATGATAGACTCACGCTGTGCTGCATATCATGCAGACCGTGTGCGGGCACTATGCGGGATTACTTATTACCCTCAGAACGTGCTGTCACTGTTCTTGCATTGTTTCCGACACATCGTGCTTGCACGCCATGCGCCCATGTGCGTCCGCATGCATTGTTATCTGGGCAATGTCGGAAATCAGTCATTGTCGACAATTACTAGTCAATGTCGACATTGACTGCTTGCGTCGGTCATTGTCGACATTGACCAGTCAATGACTATCCCAGAAAATAAAGTTCGGAAATTTCCAACATTGACCGGTCATTGTCGACAATGACTAAAGTCCAGCGGTCAATGTCACTTTGCTTCAATTCGTCAGAGCTGGGGGCAATTAGGGGAGGCTAAAATGTATTTCCAGCGACTCTTCGCTATGATAATTTGCCAACGGATAAGAAAAGTTAATTATTTAAACAATTTTTATAAACAAATGCACATTTTTGTCACTTTTGCAGGAATAGCCTTATTTTTTTCGTGGAGTAAGCTACAAATGTCTTACCAATGACTCCTTTTTGCCTTGTTTGTCAAATTAACAAGAACTATTTATTATTCAAACAATATTTATGAATCAACAATAAATCAACAATCGTTGAGCGGAATCAAGAATAAATGTCTTGCCAATTATTCCTTCTTGTCACATTTTCTTAAATAGGAAAAACTGTTGATTTTTTAAACAATATTTATAAACAAATTCACAGTTTGACCATTTTCCAATGATACATTTTGTTGCGGAGTTGTTGTCAAGATACGATTCCCAATAATAAATGGTCAAACTGTGAATTTGGTTATAAATATTGTTTGAACAATTAACACTTTTTCCTAATTAAGAAAATATGACAAGAAAGAATAATTTGCAAGACTTTTATCGTTGATTCCGCAAAGAAAATTAATACTTTTTATCGAAAAATGGTCAAAATGTGCATTTCTACATAAATATTGTTTAAATAATAAACAGTTCTTGTTAATTAGACATACAAGGCAACAAGGAGTCATTGGTAAGACATTTGTAGCTTCCTCCACGAAAAAAATAAGGCTATTCCTGCAAAAGTGACAAAAATGTACCTTTGTTTATAAAAATTGTTTAAATAATTAAATTTTCTTATCCATCGATAACGTATCATAGCGAAGAGTCGTTGGAAATACATTTTTGGTTGATTTCGTAAAGAAAATGGAGCCTATTCTTGGAAAAATGGTCAAAATGTGCATTTATTTATAAAAATTTTTCCAAAAATTAATATTTTTTTATCAATTTGAAGTAAAGTACAGCTAGGAGTCACTATCGATACATTTTTAGTGGGTTCTGCAAGAAAAATTAGTCCTATTTGTGAAATAATGATAAAAATGCGAATTTGTTTATAAATATTGTTTAAATAATTACCAGTTGTTATTAATTTGAAAAACATGATGGCAAGAAGTCATTGGCAAGACATTTTTGGTCGATTATGCAAAACAAATGGAGCCTATTCATTGTGACATACGAAAACTGTGTATTTGTTTATAAAAAATGTTTGAATAATGCTGCCAAGCATCAGATATTTTTAAAAAGTCATAATTAGGCATAAATATCTCTCATATTTTATATAAAAACTGTGAATTTCAAACAACTAATCATTGCGAATCACAAAAAATGGCTTTTGTTCATTAATTTGTTTAAACATTTATTTCTAAAAATCGTATAAACAATACATATCAAAGCAGCATTGCAGGATACCGTCACGTACCTGACCAATAATGAATCATAGAGTTAGGTACCCGCCTCCCTAGAGGGGCCCAAATAAATCGACATGTGAAAAAGTTCATGGGCGGTTTTTCCATCCGGTGCTCCGTTCGAAAGCATGATTTTTGATACCTCAGTCAACCCGATCCGACCAACGGAAGAGGTTCCGCAACGCGTCTGAAGGTAGCGCCTGTCTGCCTACTAACAAGCAGACAATGGGTGGCCGGCAGAGCCCTCAATATCGGTTTTATATAAAAGTACCATAGAAGGTCAGAGTTGGTAAGTAGATGGTGTCAAAAATTGAAATTCTCCACATTTTGAAATTTGTATTACCTACCTTACAGGGGTAAATATTGCATTTGTCATATAATATGTGGGGGAAAAATACTCACAGTATAGTATTTGCTTGGAATTTTACTTCAGTTTGTTCTTCTTCCTATCGTCAGCTACAACGAGGAGAAGAAGCTGCCTCTGGTCTTTGTCGGTGGTCAATTTATTGTCCTTTAAAAATTTGGTAACTAATTGCACTCCACGTTCAGCACAGTCATTCACGACATGGAAGTGGCTAACAATTTTCAATCCATTCTGGAAATCCGTGTTGGCCCTCCACATAATTGGATCTTTATGCAAGAAACTACTTGAGATGCCAGTAGCCTTGAAAAACTTCAAGGACTGCTTTGAAACAAAGTCTTTTAAGGCAAGCTGAGAAATGCTCTCATCCAGGGAGACTTCCGCTCGTACTGGATGATCATCGTTGCCTTCTCTCTCCCGAAGTGCAGCAACCATGCCCTTCTTCTTCTCCGTAGTCACCTCGTCGTCGAACAGAGCAAATAACACCAGCTTAGGAGAGAGGTACCAAAGATGCTTTGAAAATTTGTCAAGTGATGCTTGCCAGTGCGATCCTGAGTGACGATTCTTATAGAGCATTTTCAACATGATGAGATCATGGCGTGGTGCCTGTAGTGCGACAGAAGCCCGGAACCACATTCGAACGTAGGCCCGACAAACAAACACACACAGTGCAAGCAGCTTGGAATCCAGCTGAGATGAGAGCTTTAACTACCGCCAGAACACCCATGTCTTGAGGGCATATATGGCACTCATCATCCAACGCGTTTTACTCAGAGCCCTGGGCTTCTTGAAGACGCAGGGGACTTTACTTTTCACTACGCCACCCAAGAAAATTATACACAGCTCCAAGAGTTCTCTGTAGCCACCACGTGGTTGTTTAACCTGTGAAACGAACGTCCATGTTAACCACCAGTTCGGTTAGAAGACTAAAGTACGCTGATAGAAGTAATTTTTACCTCGACACAGCGGTGCGGTACTTTTCTGTTAAGAAACAATTGACGGTGGGTATGTTACGAATTCTTCACGATACAAATTTTATGCTATTTCGATTTTCACATTGACTCAGTGACTCACCCTTTTCCAGGTCTGACCAGCTGATATCAATTTTTGCGAAGAATGGAAGCCTAGAGTCCGTCGACTCACCAAGCAAGTCAGTTGCGACCGCCTCAAGCACCAGCTCATCGACATGGTGGCGACAGGCACAGATCAATAGCTCTTTCCCTAACTTCTGCTCGAGGAGGGTTAAGATGCCCTTGATGTGTCCAGTGTTGCAGGCCGTCGTGTCGAACACTGCACCAGTGATTTTGTCCCCTACGCCCCAGTGAGTAACCAAATCATAACTTGCCTCAGCTTGCGCCAGACCTGTGCCACACTCAAGTTGTGGAACGCCTAGTAGCTGTTCGACGCCATAGCCCGTCACAAGCACAGGCAAGCGATCATACTTTTTGCCATCTGAATAAAAACCCGGTTTATTACTAATTATATTATACAATTCTCAAAATTAAGGAAAACCCAGATCCGTCTCAGACTCACCTTCGCCTTCCGGCAGCAATTTTCCATCCCAATGGAGAAGAAACGGTCCTGGCTCGGAGGCAAGCGATTTTTTCAGTGACACTGCAATATTATCTCTGTTGAACCGGCGCTGGCGCTGAAGTGTGGCCTTAGAACAGGTTGGTTTGAATTCTAAGGAACCCTTTTCCAGACCTAGCGCGCTGGCGGCCGCATCCAAGGTAGACTCCACAGTTTTCTTAATTATATGAGCTGCGAATTTGTCACTCGTTTGTGTCCTACCAATTTCCGATGTCACGTCAGTACTAAGTACAGTGATTCTTTTCCTTTTCATTTTTCGTGGCATTTGAGATTCTGAACGAGAAAAAAGTTTGGTTTAAGGTTTAAGTACTTATTAGACGAAATGAAGAAATATGAATTTGCATACTTTACTAACCAGGTTCCTTTGTTTCAGGTTCTTCCTGCGATGAATCATCACTGGAGCAATCAACTGAAGTCTTCTGAAAGATAGTCTTTGTGTTCTCATCGGAGCGACGTTTCATATTTTTCTGCCCTTGCTCCCTCTTGCGTTTTCTTTCCTTCTTCTGAACCCATTCCCTGTCCAAACTCAGCATACTTGCCTTCCTGTCGTTTTTCATGGATTCATAAAAATCTCTATCTTCTAGCAACTCAATTTTTCCACTCACCAAACCTACATCAAACAGTTTGTATAAAGATGCAATAAACTTTTTTCGTCTCAAGTTTGGTGGTCTTCTCATTGATCGTTTCAGTTCAATCCATTCATTATAACTTTTCACCAACTTATCTGTTGCATCCTTTATGAGCAGTGCTGGGATTCCACCTTTTTTCCAGAATGTCAATAGTTCTTCAATTGCTTCCCTGCATGCATCTCTGATTGTTGATGTTGGGGTCTGGAAACGAAGATGAAGAGCGAATCGCAAGACACTTCCTAAAGTTGGCAACTTATTCTCACCACAAAGTTTCGGAGTTGCACCACCGATTAACCACGTGGCAGCAGATGATCTAGTCACTTTTCTTGGCGACATGAGCGCCCGAACGTGTCAGAACTCGTCCGTTGTTTACGTTTATACGGCGGGTTGGGCGGGTGAACGTGGGGTATGAAAGAGAGATGCACAGCGATATTGCCGAAACCCCGCTGGGCAGCCAGACTGCCGATATGACAATTTCGCGTTTTTGCCCCTGTAAGGTAGGCAATACAAATTTAAAAATGTGGAGAATTTTAATTTTTGACACCATCTACTTACCAGATCTGACCTTCCTGCCAACTTTCATTCTATGATACTTTTGTATAAAACCAATATTGAGGGCTCTGCCGGCCACCCATTGTCCGCTTGTTAGTAGGCAGACAGGCGCTACCTTCAGACGCGTTGCGGGACCCCTTCCGTTGGTCGGATCGGGTTGACTGAGGTATCAAAAATCATGTTTTCGAACGGAGCACTGGATGGAAAAACCGCCCATGAATTTTTTCACATGTCGATTTATTTGGGCCCCTCTACTGCCTCCCCTAATTGCCCCAGCTCTGACGAATTGAAGCAAAGTGACATTGACCGCTGTGCTTTAGTCATTGTCGACAATGACCGGTCAATGTGGGAAATTTCCGAACTTTAGTTTCTGGGGTAGACATTGACTAGTCAATGTCGACAATGACCGACGCCAGCAGTCAATGTCGACATTGACTAGGAATTGTCGACAATGACTGATTTCCGACATTGACTGTAACATATATACCGCGCTTGATTTAAAATGACTTGTGAACACGGAGAAAAATGGGTAATCAAACTTGAAGTGTCAAAATTTAGATGGTCAGTTTGATCTTCTAGATAGTACCAAGTACCATCCACAATTTTTCCTTCATAGTCAGGCAGATCATTATTTTATAGACTGTTTGAATATACACAGGTGATTCAGACTCACTATCTGCATAGTCAAATCGACACTCTAGAATGTCAAACAGAAGTGGCTGTGTCACGACCTCTACCGAACGCCGAGCGAACACTCCCGACACCCGAAACGCATTTTTGGAGCGACTGACGCTCGGTGTCACGTTTGCCGTGTTTTACAACATTTTTAATTAGTTTAAACCACCTGTTGATACTTCAACAAATGTGTGTGTTTAACGTATTATTATAATTGCAACAATTTTTATTAGTTGTAATGCCATATTACTTTACCATTACTTTACCATTACTTTACCATTACTTTACCATTACTTTACCGTTACGCTGCAGCGTAACGCCTGCGTTCGGCCGGTCCGCCAGGGTCGGGCGGACAGAGCGGTTTACAGTAGTTGACCGCCACCAACCCGAATCCCTTTTTAAAATGTTTTCCAATTATTAACACTTTTTTTAATTTATGAATTTTCTCATTATATAATTTATAAATTATATATACTAATATGCTATTCTGAAGTTGAATTCGAAAATGTTGTCTGTTTTGGCGTATCTCATTCCATTTACGACATACATTATGTTCATTCGAATTTTAAACTTTTCAAACAAAAAATAAACGTTAGATATCTGCAATTATTAAAACCCGTAGATTCTGAATTTCTAACTTTCGCAGAGGTACTTTCAAAATATAAAGGGAACTTCTACAGGCATTTAAAACTGAAATCTGAGTAGCTTTAAACGAGCAGCACTAAAACGGCACTGGGCAGTGCCGTTTGAGTGCCGTTTCAGTGCCGTTCAATCGGCAGGGGTCAAAGTTTTCATACATATGCAATCATGTCGCAGACATCCTACTTTTCAAAAATAATAGAGATGCTTTCAGAATTGATGGATTTTATATCCATTTTCATGTTTTTCAGGTTTCATTTATTAACTTTATTTCCGTCTCTCGTCTATTTTACTCCAATGAATAAATATGTAGGTGGAAGAAGGACAAAAGATAATAAAGTTGACGCTCTGATATGGTTAAGATAACACTCCGAGATAATCAAGCTAAAATTAATGAGATAATCAGGTTTAAACTCCAGAATCCTCAACTTTACACTCTGGGATAGTGAAACAAACCGTAAAATTTTGACACTCCAGGGAATTCCAGATTGCCTTCACATCCTCTAGAACTAAAATAGCAAAAGGAATCTAGTAGTCTTGCGTATGATTTCTCTTAATATATCAATAAATTATACATTTTAAAAATCATGTGAAATATGGCAGCCTAAGCTGAAAAAAAATCGGTAACCCGATTCAATATGACTTTGCTTGAATTGGACATTGTATTACATTGCAGATTCGAAGCCATTCGAGAAACTGACCGATTCACATAGTCGCAAACCAATTCAGTTTTAAAAATCTCAATCTGCAAACGAGAGATACGCAATTCACGGAGTCGCCTTTTCAATGGGTTGTTTTTCCTGCTCATAGTATCTATCAGTAGTAACGGATACTGTGTTAAGAAAAATGTTGACTAGCGATTCGCTATAAAATATTTCATGTATAAACTGAGTTCACGGACGAAACAAATAAGTAGCGAACTTCTGAAGTTTCATCTAACCTGAAATTAGAATTAAATATAGTATGATTGACATCTTCAACGAAATTTTTGTTCGTCGTATTAACGAAATTTTTTGAACCTCGGCTCACCCAATGTATTACAAATGAAAACGTATATTCAAAAAAAATCACACTGCTCGTTATACTTTCTACATTAATCTCACCCAATTGAAACACATAGCATTTACATTATATCTTGAACTATTCAGTAGGAGCTTTGATGATGAATACTTTGTACACCTCACGTCTACATATTCACAGAGAGATGGATCTGCTCATTCACAAAAATTCAAACTTAATTGTTACGGCGACATATGTAAACAGCGATTAATACCTATTATTATGCGCTGTTTTCATCAAATCTGCGTCGCCGCAACTTATATTTAAGAAGACATTAGCCAAAGTTAAATGATTCATCGGACCGTAGACAGAAAGATTCAAACTCATATCGATGTTCTTTCTAAACCCGGTAAGAAGAGAAGAATAAAGAAAAATTTATATTTTCAGATATAAACGAAAGAGTGAGCATTATTTAATTTTTTTGAATGTGCTAATTTTCCATCGGGAGAAGTGCCCAACGAAAAAATAGGTTTATCTCCAAAACCAATTCTTTTCTATTTCCTTAACGATTGCCACTTGTGTTGTGTTCCATGCAGGCGAACATATTTTTCATTTTTTTAATTCCTCTTAATGCGAGCAGTAGACACACCTCTCATGGTTATTTTTAATTCCATACTTACATGCTGTATTTTCGATTAATTTAATTATTTCTAATCCGTCCACAAAATGTATGCGCTTACACGGTTTCTATTCCACCGTGTGCAACATAAGTTTGGAAATTTCAATTTTTTTGTCTACCATAACGGTGGAGTGATTTTAATAATTATATTTTATATTGTCTTAACTTTTCATCCTTTATCTATGTATACCGTTTTCTGCTTACCACTTTTTTCTGTATTTGACTTTGAATTTATGGTTTAGGTTAAATTTTTGCAAGTTGGCCACTAAACATCTCCTCTCTCCTCTGCTCTCTTAAAGCCCAAAAACGATTTCAGATGTTTAGCAGTCAAGTTGCAAAAATTTAACCTAAACCAAAAATTCAAAGTCAAACAAAAAAAATGGTAAGCAGGTAATTAAACAAATTTGGATTTCGACTATGCTGGACCAATATTACTGCAATGCTATATAGATCGTTTTTTTTACTCCGTATACTTTTTTTGTGTGGCTGTGCAATCCATGCAAATTTGCACAGCAGTAGTGCGTGTTCCAAGACAGATTTCATATGAAATCAGTCAAAATATGTTTCTGTATTATAGATTAATAAAAAAATGTTCACATAATTTACCCAAATACAATACATATTTATTTTAAAAATGCATTTATTTCAATTCACAGTTTCGCCTTAAAAGTTACATTATTCTATTCCTTTCTATTCTTTCTTTGACATTTCTCCAGTTTTTAATTCTGTCCAATACGCTTCCATTACATTTTTCTGAGTGGATTAAAAAGACTAGATTTTGCCTCTTCAAAGTGACATTATTCTCTTTCTTTCTATTCTTTCTTTTGCATTCCTCCATTTTTTAATTCCTCCCAATACACTTCCATTAAATTTTTCCAAGTCGATTAAAAGGAATAGGTTTTGCTTTTTTTTCTACTCGTTAGTGGAACTTTCGATGAAGGAAAATTCACGTATTAATGGGAATTCAGAATCTGAATTTTTTTGAATTCTTCTCTTCTTACCGGGAAACTAATCTAGAAAGTTAGACTTATCTCAATTAAATCAAATCTTTGGCAGAATTAGCTCTTAAAAGATCGAACGTTTTTATTCAAACATTTACAAAAATTGAAAATTTATATGACCATGCTATTTGAGTCCCTGTTTATCCTCGAGTGCAAACACACACTTTGTCACCCTTCGAATTCAATGAATGGAGCTTTTTAACTACTTTTAAGACCGATATTAAGAAATATTATCTCTTACGATCTCATGTTATGGAACGAATTATACAAAAAGACTTAACCAAAAAAACATGTTTGCAACCATCAGTGGTCTCACTCATTCTTTTATTTTTCTCCCTCTTCTTCCTTAACATACTGATGACTGGAAACATATTTTCCTTGGTTAAACCTTTTTTTGCATAATTCACTACTCGAGATAACTTGTTACAGATTACGTTTCTAAACATCTTTCTTAAAATTATTAAACTGAGACACAGAAAGTTCTAGAATGCGTTGATATTATGAAAAGGTCGATTCTCAGTTAAATTTATAAACTTTTTAAATAGTTGCAGTCGTCGACATATTAATTTACTTGGTTTATATTTTACGAACATTTTCGTTATCCTGCCGAATGCTGCTTTTGTTTAAACATAATGAATATCAGTGTTAACAACTTTATACAATGTTCAGGTATTATCTACGTTAATGTACAGACGATACACACGCGCCAACCTGACAACCGTCAGAATGTCAGAAAAGAACATTCTTTTATGCATTTTGACAATATCAACCTGAATATTTTTTAAATTGGTCTCATTGATTATTCGTGAGCCATAGTACATCCTCTACCAAATATGGGTTTATTATTTTCAATCTAGGTAGAAAACCATTTTTGCTGCAAATAGCACGAGAAAAATTTTTCCTGAATGTAAGTATAAAAGTGAAAACCTTTTTAATGGTCCTGCTTTTCTCAAATATCAGTTGAAAAGTGGGATCGAGATTCAGTGCGAAGTGTCAAAAACACACTTCATTTAAATAAAACTTAGATAGGAAAAGAACGCGAATATAACTTTTCAACAAGACGTCAATATATAACAGAGTAGTAATACATTTTCAGTGATTATGATACATTTGATTGAATAATGTTTTATATATCCCTTTCGATTCTTTGGCCACTTGGATCATCTGTGATTGAACACCTTCACTCTACTTGATTTTCGTTATATTTGTTTCTAAAACCGAAATGGAAATTGAACGAAATTTTTCTTTAAGAAAAATAATAGTAAATGCAAATAATTTCATTTTCATTATAAAAAATGAACAAATTTCGAAGCAATATTTAACATGCATCGAAAAACTAGACAAAAATCCAGAACTTTCGTTCTCAGTTTGAAGACGAAATTGGAAGATATTTAAGTTTTCCTCTGAAAATGAGACATATTAGAAGAAACTGTCACTTCGTTTTCAATACCAACAAACTTGTTAAACTAGGGAGTTTGGCTGTATTCATGAAAATTTAGAAAAATGTAAAGAAAAGATCACTGCAATTCAGATAACTTAAAAAGTTTTGTTCTTTTCTGAACTTGAAGGCTATTATTATCATTATTTTGCTTTAACTTTTTATTTTATTAAAACTTTAGAAGAAGGCTTTTTTTTGTTTTTAATGTGAAAAATGTTATGAGTCTTCAGCCTTTTTTACAGAAAAAAAAAAACAAAATAGGAAAGGACTTTACACAGTACCAAATTCTTGTACTTTCTATCCTAAAGTTCAACCGATAAATGCCTCGCTGTACGTGGTCAGGCTTATGCACTAAAAATTTGCAGACTGATGCTTAGGTGCAACAATATTCAGCCTTCTATGCCCACTTGAAAAAGTGGACCTCCATGGAAAAATTTCGTGGCAGTCTTAGTAGAGAGATCGGCTGGCTAGTCCGAATCTAGACCGTCGACTTAAGACGGTCTGACAGGGTTTCGGCCTTGGGCATGATTGGGAAAACTTCAAAGTATTTCAAAGTGAGCAGGATCGTTTTCTGTTGACGTCATTGACACGTATCTAGCCCAGATAACAATCGTGCGACTCACAGTACCCGCATGCGTGCGAGGCACGCTGTGCGAGACATAACGCACGCATGCCGCCATCACCTGTCGCAATGCTGTGATGGGTAGGTAGAGTGCGTGCGTAATGCGTGCCATATCGCCATCACGACGTACTTCACGTATGACTGCGTATAAAAGCCTGACTGCGAAGCATGCGTGCGTAATAAATAATTCCATAATAATGATCTAATTAGATCCTAGATATTTTTATTTATTCTTATTTATTTGAAAACTTAATTTTAAACTTTACTGGGCTATCTAAACAGTTCCAATTAATCAAAAATGTTTATTTTGTATTCAAATAATATTTTGAAAATTCCCAATTTGAACTTTAAATGCACTGTTAAAAAAATCTGATCGAAATTTAATATACATGTGCGTAAAGTCATTTGCATATACCGTACATTAATTTTAATATACCATCATGTTGTAAAATTAATATACATGTATATTAAAGTCGGTAAAACAGAATGCGTGAAAACAACAAGTCCTTTGATACCTTCAGATCTTGTCAAATTTAAAAAAATAAAGCAATAACCTTACATTCGTCGACTAAATTCTTACTTACAATTAAAGTGCAACGTACGGGTGGAATTATTCCTAAAGTTCGCTGCGAATGTTAGAATTTTAACGTGAGTACAGGTGCTTGGAGGTTAGGTTTCTTAATTATTTGTTTAATTGAACTTGTCTCTAAAAAACCAGTGTAGTTTACATTCATCTAGGAGAAAATATTCTTTTTGATCATTTATAATTGAAAATTGCTGCCAGAATTGTTTTTAATTTTTGTAAAATGCAAATATCGGACTTTTCTGATAAATGATCAATATGCGGTATATGAAATTTAATAATATAGTCTCTTAATGGCGATTCCGTATACCTAGATTTTAGATTTAATATACAAATGTATATTAAATGTATATTAAAATTGC
Organism: Andricus curvator; assembly: GCA_932195095.1. Classification (NCBI taxonomy): domain Eukaryota; kingdom Metazoa; phylum Arthropoda; class Insecta; order Hymenoptera; family Cynipidae; genus Andricus; species Andricus curvator. The sequence goes on along the minus strand of CAKNYM010047270.1, from coordinate 161,723 downwards.
AAACATTTTTAACAGTGTGAGTTTATTTTTTAAATGACATTGTTGGTAAAATTATAATTTTGAATTTTAATTTCAAATAGCGCATGAAATACTTTTTATTTTTTATAACTGCAATTTGCAATTTTAATTGCATAAAATTTAGTATTACTGTTTAGAAATTTGTCGAAGTATTTGCAGAAGTCCAACTTTAATGTTCAATCGAATTTTCCTAATTTTGAGTACTTCTTTTTTGAATACTTTAATACATCTTTAATTTTCTAATGAATTTTAATCAATTTTAAAATTATGTTAATACTTTCAAGTTTGAAAAGCGCGCTCAGTTGTTGAAATGATATCTTTGAAATGATGATGGCCGTCGCGCACCCACGTAGTCTCTCCGCTCTGTCTTCCGCAGTCTCCCGCCATCAGCCCGCGTTTACCGCTTCGTTTATTGTTTTCCGCGTTTTACTTGTATTGTTTTCGGATATTATTTTTAATACGTGAAGTGCTTTTAGGTGTATTTATGCTGATAGGATACGAGTATTGATAGGATACCAGCTTTGATATCAATTGCAGAGTAGGTATAGTATATACACATAACATAACCACGCTTTACACCATAACCTTCAAAATTGCGTGATTTTCCATCGGGTGAAGTGGAGAAATTATGGTTTAAAACTATACACTGTAAAAAAAGTGAAAATAAAAAGACCGATCAGTTGTAATTTAACTTGTCGTAATTCATCAAATAGCCTGCCACCTAATAGCCTGCCTGCCATACATTTTCCAAACCATACATTAGCCATACATTATTTCTAAACTTTGAAGGAAAAAAGGGGGGTTTTTGAGAAAAACAGTTTTTTCAAAAATTCAAAAAAAAATCACCATTTTTTATTATTTTTTAATTTTTTTGTTGATTTTTAAAGAGCGCAAAAACTGTAGGATATAAACTAAAACAAGAAAAACCTCTATATCTTATAAATTGCAAAAATGGCACGGGTTTTAAAGTAAAATATTATTATATTCGTAAAAAATGTAAAAATGTCGCCATGTTAATTGGAAAAAAAGCTACGTGTCTTCTTATTTTCCACGTACAAAACAAATTTCATAGAAAAGTTAATCCTGAACATGTCACCCGCCGGCCTGCATGATTTGAAATTCGGTCCTTATATGTATTATTACAGGCTGTTCCACTATTTATAAATCTAAGTGCTATGACTCGCAAATTATACAAATAAAACGTTTTTATGTGAAAATGTTTCTCTTCTCATTTAATAACAATATTTAAAAAAATATATTTTCAAATCCTGCATGAATTTGGAAGCTCGCATATCACCGTCATGCGTGCGACCTGCACACGTGCGAGCGATATGCGTCGCATATGAGGACGCATATGTCTGCTTGGGTGATGGCGCTGCGTGCGGGACAATCCGCACGCGTGCGAGTCAATACGCCATTATTGTGCGTGCACATTGTTATCTGGGAGGTTTGCATACACATTGTTTTTCGGTAATTGTCGAGCAATATAATATACAGTTATCAGATAAGGTAAATTGATTTTTTGTCAAATTATAACCTAACCTACAAAAGACCAGAGAGAATCGTGGATGAAGACGCATCGTGGAAGAAGAAACACTGTTCAGAATTTGAAGAAATGAAAATCAGTCAGCAAGAGCATTTTCCATAAATTTTACGAGTGATTTAATGTGTTAAAGTTTTTGTGCCGTTGGTAATAACCATGAGTGACGAGGCGAAATGAAAAAAGGAGAAAAAGGCAATATAAATCTTTCTAGTTTTGGGTCATTTTCCTGTACTTTTCATTCTTTCATCAATAAGCAAGAATGAATTATTTCAAGACAATGCATAATAAACTTTATCCTGCTTTAAAATCATCAAAAAGAATGAAGAAAGAATCCATGGAATAGTATTTCAAAAGTGATGAAAATTCGATATCGATAAATGATTTTGCAGGTTATGTTATAATTGTCACTTATCTCTCGGCGTTCGAAAGATGTCCGTGAGAAGAAGCTCACGGAGAGGAAGAGGGGGAGGGAGTGCAAATGAGGAAAGTAAAGATAGGAGGGGTAATGTGTAAGTTTGTGACAGTGTACAATAAGGATGTTATGGAAAGAATTAAAGAAAGGGTGGAAGACCTGTTAGGTGAAAGAGAAGAGGGTATGGTGGTACTGGGTGGGGACTTTAACGCGAGGATGGGGAGGGAAGGGGGCCTTTACAGGGAAGGGGAG
>CAKNYM010047270.1:142427-159098 GCA_932195095.1 Andricus curvator | reverse complement strand
TTATAGCGAGGATGAGATGTGGGTGCATGGAGGGTTTCAATAGGTTCTGGCTCGCTAGGGAAAAGAGGATATGTGAACTATGTGGGAAGGGGGAGGCAAGAGTGGAGCACTGGTTGGAGGAGTGCGTGGAGGTGGAAAGGAGTGGAATAAGCATGGAGGTATTGATGCATGAAAGGGGGGACAATAGGGCAGTAGCATGGGTGAAAGGAGTATTGGGAAAGATGGAGAAGAAGAGAAGGAAGGAGGAAGAGGAATGGAGAAGGAAAGATTGTAAATAGAGGAGGAAGTAAATATAAGTAATTGTAAATATTGTAAATAGTAGATAAGTATTAGGTATTAGTCGCGGAGGCAGAGTTTGGTAAAAATTGGAAGTGTAAGGAAGTCAATTTTTTAAGGCCAGCAGGCTAAAAAATAAACGTTTATCATAATTGAAATGTAAAATTTAATGTAATACAAATGAGAGATCGAAGCTATTTTTCCCTCCTGTTTCTCTGTGGTCTAATCTAGACCATTAGGTGGTAAAAGCGTTACACGTCTGGCCAGCGTCTGATTAGCTGGTCTAGTCTGGACGAGCTGATCAGCGGCCGGTTAGCGCCGTGTAATTTAGTCTATCTCATGGTTAAGGCGTTACACTTCTGGCCAGCGGCGCTATTAGACAGTCTGTCCAGCGTCTGAGCAGACACAAGATGGTCTGTCCAGCGCCCCGAAATTTTTCCACACGGGAAAAGGACGTACAAAAGTACGTATACAAGGACGTACCAAAGTACGTCATTTTGCATCACAATTTGAGACGTCCTTTGGTTCGTCCTTTTGCACGTCCTTTCATACGTACTTTTTTGCGTCCTTTTGTACGTTTACTTTTTCCAGTGGTTTTCATTGTCGCAGCTTTATTTCTAATAATGAATCAAATTTGGAATAACATTTTTTTTTATTTTAGATATCGAAACAGTAACTAAAAAACTTGTATTTCGTTTCTGAAAGATATTTGAAGTTGACTTTGAAAATTTAACTTATTTGTAGAAACTTTCTCGTTTTTCTTGAAAATGTCATAGATTTCGACGAAAAAACTCTTAAAGGCCCTGGAAATCGAGTGTAAATCGCAAAACGGGGATTCAGGCTAAACGGCGAAGCCAGTTTGTCTGATTTTTTGTATAAATAATCTGAGCGGTATAAAGACTCGCGGTGCTGGTCGTTTTTTCCGAAAAAAATCTATTTTTCATGTAACAATTGAAAGAAAAAATTTTCCTTTTTTAGTACAGTGTTCTACTATTCCGCGAAGCAGGGAGCAGGTAAAGCAGTTTGCGTGCTCAGAATTTCTTTTGCGCGACCCTAGCGAGAACAGGAAAAACTACGATCCGTTATGACTTAAGTCTGCAGGTAATGAATCGCCCACTATGACCCACATTGATTCATTCAGGAGCGAACACACCGTACACGAATACTAGGGGCCCCTACCTAAAAGAGTGGGTGAATTCCCAGAAGGTTGGGTGGGCGGAGGTTGTTGGATGTAGATAATATCATGACATGCAGATTTGAAATAAAATAAAACTAAACAAAATAATATCACAAGTAAATGTACAGAAAAACGGTTTGCAATATGCATGCCGAATCAATGTAACGGTACAATTTTCGGCAAACTTACTCCGAAAGTAGTATCTTTTGTACATTAAATGACAATATACAAGATCTCTGTATAAACGGGCAGATCATACAAACATGCAAGATATCAGTAATATCCCAGATAACAATGTGCTCACACTTTGCCCGCATGGTGTTTGCACGCGTGTCGACCGATCGGCACGATGTGAGGGCAAGAGTGCAGACATATGTGTCCTCATATGCGTCGCATATGCGCCGCACGCGTGTCGGCACGTGCGTGCCAGCGTCGTGCTAGCATGCACATGTTTTGAGTTACAATTATTGAAAACAAGATGTTGAAAATAACATAAGTAAGAGAAAACATTGTATGACGTTTTTAAGAAAAGACTCTTGTGTTGAAAGTTGTTCTTTCACAACTGATGATGCAACAAATAATATATTAGCGAGAAATATATATTTATCTGAAAATATTTTTTTATTTTGAACAATTTAAATTATTCAGCACAGAGCGTTTATTCAACACCTTTGTTAGAAAACAAAGGGATTTTAAAGAACAATATGCTTTTGAATCTTCCAGTTTTTCCAGTTTTTCCAGAACTTTCAATTGTTTTTCAAGTTGCATATTTGTATCGTTCTACTTCTGAGATTTAAGAACTTATATCTCAGAAGTAGAACGATTAAAAATGTGCACTTGAAAAACTTGTTTTCGATCATTTTAAATCTGAATATAATCACCAAATGACAGTTGCCGATGCTTTGACGTTTAATTTTAAAAGGTCTGTGCACAAATGTGGGGGAAGTACAAAGCCTGAGGCGTGCTCAAACTTGCGAGCGAAGTGAGCTCCGTGCGATGAGATTTTTTTGTTTTAGTTTTTCTTCTAGTTGTATATTTTTCTTTATTTTTATCATTTGACTATAAAATACTTATGGCGCGTTTTCACGGAGCTAAAATTTTAGAGTTCAAAAAATTATTTTTAAACAATTACAATTCTTGCCGATTTTGTTCCTTGCCTCAAAATTTGTTTATACGGCAAGCTAATTTTCCGAACCAAAACCCAAGAGAAAATCTTTATTTAATTTGAACAAAAATAATTATTTACTTTTATTTCGACTTTTTGTCTGTAAAATAAACTTGGAAAGTAACAAAAATTTAGAGCATAAAGCGAATTTGATCAGAGTTTTATTTTTACACAACTGCTATATTATGTTTTTAGTAATAATTTGCTTTTTGTGCCGCACTCTTCACCGCACGCTATATGCCAACATTTTGCTCTAAGTACCTGACGAGCATGATGGACGCACGCTGTGCTGCATATCATGCAGACCGTGTGCGGGCACTATGTGGGATTACTTATCACCCTCAGAACGTGTTGTCACTGTGCTTGCATTGTTGCCGACACATCGTGCTTGCACGCCATGCACCCATGTGCGTCCGCATGCATTGTTATCTGGGATGTGTCTCCCAATTTCCTCCGAAAATACCAGATTGAGTCGCATTAGACACAAACTTTGCATGTTAGCACAACTCAGGGGCCGTCTGCAATAACCAGTTACAGAAGTCAAGCGCTTCGTTTTTTTTACCCTGAGAGCTTGTAAAAAATGTTTCAAATTTTACTTTTTCAAACATATATTTAAATATGAAATTTCATTGCGCATCTTCGTTTCGTAATGAAAAAACTTATAGAACGTGTAGTTGTTGAAATAAAACGATTTCCAAAGGTTTCAAAACATTTTAGAAGAAATCAAAACATTTGAGAAGAAATCAAAACATTTCACTCAGATCTCAAATAATTCAATGATTTCAAGAAATAAAAAATATTTCAGCAAGATTAAAGAATAATTTCATAAATATTTCAAAAGATTTGACACAGATTTCGAAGAAATTTACCAAAGATTTCGAACATTTCATGAAGATTGCAAGGATTTTGAAGATTTGAACTAGGCATGGACACCTCATTTCAAAGATTTCGCAAAATTTTCGAACATTTTCAAAGAGTTTAAAATTCTAAAAGAGATTTCAAAGATTTTGAAATTTTTAAAAAGGGTATAGTAAACCTGATTTTCAAGATTTCAAAACATTTCACACAGATTAAAAATATTTCAACGATTTCCAATAAATACAACAGATTTCCGAAAGATATCAAAAATATTTCGCAAATTTCATACACATTTCATAATGATTATAAAATAATGCAAGGGTTCCAAAGATGTCAAAAAGGGTGCAGTACGCCACATTTCGAAGATTTCAAAACATTTCAAAGATATCAAACGATTTCACATATTTCAATGATTTCAAACGAATGCGAAAGATTTCACAAATATTTCAAAGATTTCATAAAATGTTCATAAAGATTTAAGAAGAATACAAGAATGCCAAAGATGTCAAAAAAGGCACAATACACCAGATTTCAAAATATTTGAAAGATTTTTAACGATTTCAAATATTTCAATGATTTCAAACGAATACGAAAGATTTCACAAATACTTCGCAAATGTTAAACTAGAGCTCTAAATAGGAAGGTACTATGGTCCGACATGTTTATTCCATCAGCTGGGCAAATGGGTTCTGGAGTACACTTGAAGAACAACAAAAAGGTAAATACTGATGATTATCCTTGATTATCCTTCGTGTTATTACGAAATGTATATTGTGCTCCGCTGCGAGAAAACACGAGCTTTGCACCACACGTATGATGCAACTGCATCGTCGGAGGAAAACAATTTCGCGACATCATGTACACGTTTTTACTCCTCTCTTTGGCACTTAACCTTTGCCAATTTAGCTTGGAAAAGTGGATCGTCTTAAGTTCGTAGCGTCTACCTTGGATAATTCAATTCAATTTTCTATTCAAATAATGTGAAGAAGTTTCCTAAAAATATTTCCGATTTTTCTTTTTTGTGACTCTTTTAAAACATTCTCCAAGAATTAATTTTTCCAAATATAAAATCATTTTAAGTTTTTATTCGGTTCAATTTTTCTTGCATTTTTTTCACAAATTTTAAGCCATCTGATTATTTTAAAAAAATGAGCCAAATTTTTATTACATTATTTTCCAAATTTTGAAGAGGTTCCTATACAATATTTTAGATTTTTATTTCTTTTTCTCTCTTTTGATCTTTTTTCTCAGAATTTATAAAAAAAATTAAATTTTCTCTAAAAATTAATTTACTTTTTTCTATCAATAAATCATTTATTATTCTAGACACAACAAAATGACTGGGTGCGCAGCCATGAACTGCATCAACAGAAGCGAAGAAGGTTTTCGTGTATTTCGTTTTCCTTCAGACCCTAATCGCCGTAAAAAGTGGTCGAATAATACACGAAGAAAGGACTGGACACCGACTAACTCTTCGTACCTTTGCGAAGTAAGCGAATAATGGAATTCTTTCACGATAGACATTCATTACATCATTTTCATTTAATTACAAATCCATTTCGAAGAATCGCAGTTCGAAAATGCGAGGGTGGATTGACTAAAAAAACTGAAACCGATCCTGCACCCAGAAAGTCGTTGTACAAAGTAATTTTTTTTATAAAATGAAAAATTCTCTATTGCTACAATTACCTTATGTAATATTGCGATAAGTGTTTGATGTTAGAAAAGTAACTGACAAGAACAAGTTTTATTTAATTTAAATTTTTTCATTGAAACTTTTGTTTCAGATCGTGGAAAACGCAAATACAGCACTGGCCACGAATGAACCCGAAAAACTCAATCAAGATGCTACTTCCGTCAATGCATCGTTAAATCAACACCAGCAGAATGCTCCTCAGAAAAAAAGAGGTCCTCACATCGTAGCGATCGCAGTGACCACTCTTACTCCAAGAATCCAGAGGTGGAAAAAGCACCTAGAATTGTGGACAATGCATTCCACTACGGCGACGATAAGCCTCATCCAATAACCGACCAAACACGAAACGAATCTGTGGAACGGTCTGAAGCAGAAACTCTCAATGTACCAGAAATCGTCTCTAATGATGCTAGGGCTGCAGAAAATAATTCGACCACTTTGAAAAATCAGGTACAAAGTGCTTTTTTTACCCTAGGGACCCATCTGCAACAAATCTGTAACTTAAAGTCATGTGATACTCAAGTTCCCCCGGCTTTTTTCCTACAATAATAAATATTTTGTCTTACAAATTTTGGGAATAATAGCGAACAATAAAATTTTTTTGTTATTATCCATCAACTAAATAAAAAAATCAGCTAAATAAAAATGATATGCCTGTGTACTATTCTGAGGTTAGGATTGCCGATTAAAAACTATTTATGAAATAAACTCTTTTAATTGCCTTCAAACAAGGTTAGTTCCGGGTTATTAGTTAGTATGTTTTTCTGCTTGTCGTAAGTTTTCGATCAAAAATATTGCGCAGTTTGAAAGTAAAGCTGGAGAAGATTGTAACACACATAACCTCAAAATGCACACAGATTAATCAAATTCAGCATAATAAGATGTTTATAATTATCCCACAAAAGAAGAGTTCGGGGACGTCCGTTAGCATGTTCGCTATCATTTCCTAAATTGTAAGGACAAAATATTTATTATTAGAATATTAATGTAGTGAAGGCCTTTTCCGGTTTGTTGATGTTTTTATTTAAATATAGCCGACATGTTTCGACTCAGATCCGATTTTTTTTCAAGGCGTAGTTCTTAATTATTTAACGGAAATTAGCAAAGTTTCAGTTGTAGATTGTACATTCTGAGTGTAAAAAATTATTCTTTGAAAACATTTTTAATTTTAGAATTGGAGCACCATAGCCTCAAAAAATGTTTGTCTCGTAGGAAATAAATCCTAGAGTAAATTATTATATATTCTACATTTTGAAAAAAAGAAATTTATTATAGATATTCTACATTTAAAAAAAAATAAAATCTCAGAGACTATAGTTGAACGTACCACAAGCCTCTGAGATTTTCTTTTTTTTTTAAATGTAGAATATCTATAATAAATTTCTTTTTTTGTCAAAATGTGGAATATATAATAATTTACTCTAGGATTTATTTCCTACGAGACAAACATTTTTTGAGGTTATGATGCTCCGATTCTAAAATTAAAAATGTTTTCGAACAATAATTTTTTACACTCAACAATACCATACCAATGCCATACCACGCTGAAAAACCCAGTTCTCGTCAGATCACTGAAGTTAAGCAGCGTTGGACGCGGTTAGTACTTGGATGGGTGACCATTCAAGAATACTGACATGAGTGCTGTTGGCACATCGTGGGTGTGGTGAGCCCACACTTGTAGTTATTTATAACTACAAGAAAAACCTAGAAACACTACCCGAATCGGGTAGTGTCACGCCTACCCTGAAAGGGAAATGGTTTAATGGTATATATAACAATGTACAATCTACAATTGAAACTTTTCTAATTTCCCTTAAATAATTAAGAACTACGCCTTGAAAAAGACTCGGATCCGAGTCGAAACATGTCGGCTATATTTAAATAAAAACACCAAAAAACCGGAAAAGACCTTCACTATATTAATATTCTAAGATACTGGAAAAAAAAAAAAAAATATTTATTATTGTATGAGAAAAGCCGGGGGATCCTTACACTGGTAAAATCAAAAATTTTCGAATAATCACATGCCCTTAATAAGTTACAGTAAACCCAAATAACATCCGTGACGTGTACGTGACGTCACGTGGTGAACTTCACAGTTTGATGTAAATGTGATAATCACAGATGTCATCTGGGAAGTTATAGACTTACTTTCGAAATTCGGAGCCTACAGCACTATTTTTATAGTTACCCTAATATCATAATAAATTTTCAGAATGCTGATCCACACGTACTGCAGTTGCAACTCGAGAACAAACTTTTGCGACAGGAATTGGTGGCACTTCAACAGAAAGAAGTAGCTAATCGTGCTGCGGATGAAACGATTACTTGAAAGTTTACGTTCGTTGCTACGCAAATTTTTAAGTGCAGATCATATCAAAATATTGAGCGAGGGCAGAGTTTCCAAGTGGTCAAATGATATAATAATCGCTGGTCTCAAGTTTCGTCTAGCTCTTTCCATCCACGGTTACGACTAACTTCGAGGTACTGGATTTCCCCTGCCGGGGTATAATACCCTGTGCCAAAGAATTCAAAGTTTCCGACTACAATTCGGAATTTTCGAAGACGTTTGGGACTTTTGAAGTACAAAGGAGAACAGATGGATCCGACCGACAAATACTGTGCTTTATCTTATGACGAAATGACGATTTCTCCTACATTATAGATTACGACGAAAACATTGGACAATTTCTCGGATTTGTGAAAGATTTCATGTTAAAATGCATAGATTCGGTGGAAAAATGCGGCTTTTACGTGACCGCGCTTTCCTCAGATTTAGACGGTCGGAATAGAGCGCAATGGAATTCCTTGGGGATAGTTGTAAACCATTTGGGAACGCGAATTAATTCCTTTCAGTTTAACGATAATGACATTTACGTGACTCCTAATGTGTGGCACGTTGTGAAAAATTTGAAATCTGCCACTCTGAGGCAGCTGGTGATTTTACCAGAAGAGTATGTAGAAATGGAAAATCTTCCAACGAAAATTGTCGACGGTTCCTATGTAAGACGATTGTGGGATTTGGAAATCGAAAACGGAAAAGAAGTCCGAAGATTGTACCATTTACGCGCAGAAGACGTAAATCCTTCCAATTTCGATAAGAGTTGGCGCGGCAATACAGTACTTTTCACCGGAAACAGCGCGTGCAGGGGAAGTCGCTGTTCAAGAAAATGTACTTCCCAATGACGCTTTGACTACAACTCATTTTTTCCGTTTGGTGCACAAATGGTACAGTGTTCTGATTTCAAAACTGCGCAAGACATCTACTACCCTGCGAAATTGCGACCAGAAATACATTTTTCTGTTCAAAATCATCGAACTCTTTCAAAAAACGGGTTTTGGGGCGGGATGGAAACCGTTGAATTACGCTGTAATTTTGGCTTCAATAACTTTTGGCGACATTGCGGAATTTCTGTTCAAAAATAATTTCGATTTTCTTTTGGGGGAACGTTTAACTCAAGACGGTACAGAAAATGCTTTCTCGCAGTGTCGCAGAAAAGCTGAGAATATGCCTTCCGCAGTGAAATGCTTACAAGCTATTAGAATAATGTCCGTCGCGCAATTAGTATCAGATGTCAAACGCACGAACTATTGTAATGATTCGGATAAGTTTTTGCTCAATTTTTGCGAATCGAAGCGTCAAGCTTCTTGGGCCCAGTCTTCGAATGTTCGTACTACGACCGTAAATGCCGTAAGGCAATGCGTTACAGAAATGAATGTTCGCACAATTCATTACGAGCACTTTTGCGATAAAATAGACAGTTTCGACGCGCAGAATTTGTTTTATCTCGCTGGTAGCACAACGTTACACGAAGGCAAAGAATTGCGGTGGCTTGAAAAATCCGTGCCATGAAACGTTTCATATGATTTTGCATTGCGAATACTTTTTTAAAGAATTCAAAGATTATATCTTGAGAAACGGAACCTCGAAATTCATCGAAACATTGGTTTTGAATGCCAATATTGATTTCCCATCGTGTTGCAACGTCAAAATGAAGATGGTAAAGCATTATATTACTGTTCGCTCATACAGCGTAAAAAACTTTTCCGTCAATACTCGAAAAAGAAAACCCGTTTATGGCACTGCGACAATCAAGAGGGCTAGAATTTAAGTTTGGAATGTAGAATGTAAAATAGAGAATAAACTAATCGTTCGAACGAGTTTTCCATTTAATCCAAGATCTTTTATTTACAATGACATTGAATCATTTACATGATATTACTTATTAATGTATGATTTTTTATACTCCCTTTGGCACTTAATTTTTGACAATTTAGCTTTAGTTTGTAGCGTCTTCTTTCCTAACTGAAATAAAAATAGTGATAAATTATTGATTTAAGTCTTATACACAAATAGAAACTTCGTCGCAAGATTTGATTTTTAAACCACCTAAGTTTTCTTGTTTAAAGATGTCGATGTGTCTTGCTTCCCTTTTGTCCCTGGCATTTCGTAAGAAATCTAGAAAAAACTTCATTTTCGAATCGACATTTCAACGGCACAAAGGATTATCAAGAATAATCAGCAGTAATTACTAGGTTAATATTTAAGGGTGGCGCAAAGACCATGAAGTTTCCCATTGAGGTAACATGGGAATGTCAGCTTTTATATTTTATATATAAATATAAATAATATATAATATAATATAATAATAATAATATATAATAATATAATATATATATAATATATAAATATATATGGCGAGAGATGTATGAACAACGTGGCTCAAAGAAAGGCGTAGCGGGATGTCGGGAGAACTTGCTCATCGATAGATGTGTCTGTAAAGACGCAGCATACTATCAGCGATTTCTATCGATGGCCTGGATTGATTACCGGAAAGCTTTCGATTCAACCTCCCATAGACTTATCATCTGTCTGTTGGAAAGCCTAAAGGTTCATCCACACATCGTGAGATGCATAGAGACATTAATGCCGCTTTGGAAAACCAGATTTACTATCTCATCTGGAAAACATCGTGTGATCACTAACAGCATCACCTTTCAGAGAGGTGTATTTCAGGGCGACACCATGAGCCCTCTCCTCTTTTGCCTCACATTATTGCCACTATCTCTCGCACTTCGCCATTCCGAAGGGTATCTTTGCGGAAAACCTGGAAACCGAAAGCATAAGGTCACTCATGTATTTTACATGGATGATCTTAAGATCTATGCTAGGAATCAAGAGAAACTACATCTAGCTCTGAAAATTGTCAAAGAGTACACTCAAGAGATTGGAATGGAATTCGGGTTAGAGAAATGCGCCAAGGTTAATTTGAAGAAAGGAAAACTTAATGGCATCCCCGAAGATCCTGAGCTCGTTGACAGAAGCGCTATACGACACCTTTGCGCTGGAGAGACCTATACATACCTGGGCGTGCCACAGAGCCGCATTCAGGACGCGACATCTATAAAGGATACTCTCCGATGCAGATACAAACGTCTCATCCGGCAGATTTGGTCTTCCGAACTTTCGGCGAGAAACAAAGTATCTGCAACGAACATGCTTGCCGTCCCGGTAGTACTCTATTCATTTGGAGTGGTTCCATGGACGAAGGACGAGCTCAGATCCCTTGATATCGGGACGCGAAAGGTTTTGCACATGAACAAGAGCATGCACCTTAAGTCTTCTGTTCCGCGACTTTACATCTCACGCCGCCTAGGTGGTCGCGGAATACTGAATCTTGAATTTCTTCACAACAGACTCATTCTGGGTACAGCACATATAGTTGCAAATGGACAAGACCCTCTTCTTAAAATGGTCAGGAAACACGAAGAAGTGGGAAAAGGGGCGTTTCTGTACAAAGCAGCGGAGGAGGCTGCTGAAACACTCGGCCTTGACTTCAATACTAGGGGTGAGCAAAATGCATCAAATCTTATCCATCTTGAATACTCACTCCTGAAGGCCCGGATTAAGAAAGCACAGGAGAAAGACTTCCACGAACAGCTCCTCGACAAGAGGATGCACGGCATCTTCCACAGAAATGTGGAAGATCAGTCGATGTCGTATGAGCTAACGTTTGCTTTCCTTAGGTCACCCGGATTGAAGTCGGGCACGGAGGGCTTCATTTTGGCATGTCAAGACGGTGTCATTTCCACTCTAGCATACCGTCGCCACATTTTGAGCCAAGACATTCCCGATGATAGTTGCAGAGCGTGTCATGCACACCCCGAGCATCTAGGACACATACTATCTAGTTGTCCAACTCATGCGGGAACGACCTACATCCAAAGGCACAATGCGGCACTAAGAGTGCTTTATTACCATCTCTGTCACTCTTATGGCATTAGCCCAAATACCTCTCCGCTAAACGCTCCTAGAGAAATAGAGTCAATTGTCGAAAATGAGAAGTGCCGCATATACTGGAACTTCATATTCTCGACAATTGTTTCTGTTGCGCACTCGAGGCCTGACATAGTTCTCCTTGACTTCGAGAAACGAACCATGTTCGTTATCGAATTTTCGGCACCAGCTGACAAAAACGTCACAGCCAAGGAGAAAGAAAAGAAAGAGAGGTATAAAGACCTTATAAGGGAGTTGCGACGGTTATACCCGGAATATTCTGTTAAGCTAATCATCTTGATCATCGGCGCTCTTGGAAGTGCCAAGGTTTCACTGGTTAATAGCCTGAAAAGCATCCCTGCGTGTCAAAAAAATGCTGAGACACTTGCGGGGAAAATGCAGAAGGCGGTCGTCCTTGGGTCGCTCCGTGTCCTCAGGGTGCACGAGACTTTTGCCGGACCATCGTATTGAGTTCGTCGCAGACTGTAACCACCTATCTCACGGTCGTGAGACGTGGTTACAGCTGAAATTTTACCGCGATTTCGCTGGGAGCGGGTGCAATTTTTCAGATTAGCACCCGCTCCCGGCGAAATCCTGCGGTTGTCCTTATGACAAACTTTTAACTATATATATATATATATATATATATATATATAATTATTATATATACTTTATATTTGATATATTTTACTTTAAAAAAAACGGAGAAACACTTTATCTCACTAAATTTTCGACATATTTTAATATTTTAAGTACTAATTTGTTTATTATGAATACTCGTAGATGTTTTAAGCAATTTAAATTTTCTAAACAATTTTTTTGTTTACATATTTTATTTTTGCTATTTTTCGAAAGATTGAAATAATTTTATGTTCTAATTTACTTAAACATTAACGCTCAACTTCTACCGGCCCTCAAAACAAAGAAGTTAGAATAATAAACAAATTAGTACTTATAAAAACTAAAATTTGTGCTAAATCAAAGGGAATGTGTTAAATAAATGGGAAACTTCATGGTCTTTGCACCACCCCTAAATATTGACCGATTTTGCTCAATTTTGAAGCTTTTTTTTGAGCATTCGAACAAAAATGGGAGGTGAGAGCAGAGAAATTCGAAAAAAAATCCACCAAGTATAAATAAGAACGTCCCTAGTAATTATCTTTTCGTTGTCGCTTGAAGTGCACTCGAAACTGTCAAATACTTATAACAATTGTCTGCGTAAAAAAACGTTTCACCCTTTGCCCCTTTTGTACACATAATTATTTCTGATTTTTATTACAAGTACTAATTTCTTCCGAGTATAAAAAATCGTAAATTAACACGATTACGTATTAAAATTCAACAGCGAATTGCTGTTTTGCCATACGAGACGTTAACCTATTTGCCCAGCTGATGGAATAAACATGGCGGACCATAGTACTCTCCTTTATAGAGCCTTAGTAGAACCATTGCAAAAGATTTGAACAAATTTGAGAAGATTTCACAAGATTTCAATGATTAGAAACGAATACAAAAGATTTCACAAACAAAGATTGAAGAAAGCTTTCACAAATATATATAAAAGATTTCAGAACAACTGAAATATGTGGTAAGACGATTGATATAGTTATTGTTTTTGGAAAAAATCACGTACAACTGCGTACAGCCGTACATAGAGTACAGTCAAATTAGCTGAAAGAAGGCCATTTTGTAGGAGAAAAGTAGCAGAATTTCCTTTTTATTTCAACAACTACATATGCTATAAGTTTTTTCATGAGGAAGCGAAGATGTGCAATGAAATTTCATATTTAAATATGTGTTTGAAAAATTAAAATTTTAAACATTTTTAACAAGCTCTCAGCAGGGTCAAAAAAAACGGAGCGCTTGACTTCTATAACCAGTTATTGCAGACAGCCCCTGAGTTGTGCAAACATGCAAAGTTTGTATCTAAAATTATAGAATATGATATCAAAATACACTAATCTAGAACCCACTATCTATAGGTTACCAGATCTAGATACAACAATATTATACACGCAGTACAATTCAATTAAAACAAATTCTGGTAAGCATTTCATTACTTTAACTTATTGACAAAGGTATTCTTCCTTTCTCCATATGCCATGTCACATTTTTGAGTCAGATTGCGACGTCTACAAAACTGTTCGAAGCTATTTGTACCAAAATTTCGGTACAAGTAGCGACACTCTTCCATCATTTTGCTTCTAAAAATTAAGCGTAATTAAAAGAGAGTATATTTTGTTTTGTTTTGCATACCATAATTTGATATTCCTCATATTTTGTATTACATACAATTTTATATACATATCTCTTATTATACGAGATATTTTCTTCGTCTCATATAAGGGAACAAAAATTGAAAATGTTTAATTCTTTTTCTTCAATCGGAAGATATTTTCATTTTCTTTAAGAAAACTAAGCGTATTGCCCGAAGTTTTCATTTTCCTTACTTTTAATAACCTTTTTATTGATGCTGAAAACTACTTAGAGACCTTTAACTTCCTTAATAATATATTTTTTTCAATAACAAAACGGCAATATAAAAAAAAAATCTGCCCGCTGTGCGGGAACATTTTCATCGCGCGCTATGCGCGCGGCTCGCTTCGCTCGCAAGATTGAACGCGCCTAGGGCGTGCGACTTTTTGTTCTTGCGCTTCGCGCTCGATAATATATTTATCTCGCGCTCGGTCTTTGTACTTCAGATATTGCAAAATGAAGTAGAAATTTTATTTATCATGATGACTGCAACCGGTTACATTTAGGTGCCCACAACCGGAATTCACGACCATTATGTGAATCAAGAAAATGTGATGTTTCATAACTTGCATATAAATCGATGTCACATTTTAAATCACAACGAAAATACTGTCGAAATATCGATAACATTCACCTGTTTGAGATTATTTGCTTTGATTTATCGCAGTTTTTAAACATTGGTAAATTACAAATGCGTTAATTTTTACTTAATTTTTTCAATATGATCGCAGCTAATGCACAGATCGTCTATTTACGTCGATATCACCTCGAAAACTGCGTACTACTGTCAGAATACAAGTACGCCACCAGTCAGATCCGCGATATTTGTATTCTGACAGTTGTTGCGCAGAGGTGACCACACCCGGAGAGTGCCCGCAACTGGCGACTCCCCTCTAGATATAATTTAGGCGAAAAATTTTGTTAAATAAAATGTTATTGTAGCTTGAGTCGTTTTCTCAAAAAGTTGGTTTTTGTTATTTTGATTGTATTTTTATAATAAAAGTTTATAACAAATTTGTAGATCTTTTTTGGTTAAACAACTTTTGTTTTTTCATTTCTCTTTCGTCTCTTGTGTGGGTTTTTCAAAAATTTAATTTTTTAAATGTTTTTAATGCTATTTTTTACGATTAAAACAAAAAATAACTGTTCTACTGAAAAATTATTCATGGCGAATTAATTAATTTTTTCGTTAATCTTTTCCATAGCTTGTGTCGTTTGTCCAAATATGTAATTCTTTTATTTTTAATATTGTTTACGATTAAAAGAAAAACTACGCGTTCTATCAAAAAGTGATTGCCAACCAATTTGTAGATCTTTTTTGAATGCATATTTTTTGTCGATTCATCTTTTTTCGTTCCTTGAGTCGTTTTTCCAAATTTTTTTTTTATTATAATGTTATTTCTCACGATTAAAACAAAAACTACGCATCCTATTGAAAAATAATTAATCACAAATTTTCAGGTCTTTTTTGGGTGAACAAATTTTGTCTGAATATTTTTTTTCGAAGCTTGTGTCGTTTGTCCAAAAATTTAATTTTTTTATTTTTAATGCTGTTTTTTACGAATAAAACAAAAACTACGCATCCCATCAAAAAGTGATTGATAAAGAATTTGTATATCTTTTTTGAATGCACAATTTTTTTGCCACAGTCTTGTAGGGTCTTCAAAAAGCAACGTTTTTCTCCTTTTTATTTTTTTTCATATCGTGCGTTGTTTGGCTTAAAATTTTAATTTTCCCTTTTTTTTTAATTTTGTAAATACTATCGCTCTAGCAATCCGTTTTTCATCGAAAAAGTAATTTTGATAAATTGTTCGTCTTTTTAAGTACTATGAATTTGCGGACATAGAATTTGCAAATTCTGAAAAAAGTGTTCTCCAAAATTTTGAAAATACTCTAACTTTTTGAATTTGTATCCAAAATGGCTAGCTAACGAACCTGACCTTTAATTTAGGACACTAAAATAGTATAGCGAAGGCCAATTCAATCTATCAATGCTTTCGAAAGTTATCGTGTTAACAAACTAAAAATCTACATACACACACAGACAAATTCATAAGAACCTGTTTTCGGGTTCACGGGGTCTCAAAACGTGGACATTTGACAAAAACGGAGGGGGTCAAATTTTACACAAATCTAATACCTTCTCTGATGAGAATGTAAAAAATATTTTTGGTTTAATATCAAATTAAACTAAGCAAAGCGAAAGTTTCCTAAATAACCCTCAAACATTTTTTAACTTTTTCGAAATGTTCTGAAGATTTTTTATGTGCATTTACGTTTACCTCTAGTTACTTGAACTATTTTTCGACATTCGGATCCTTGAAAGTTTTTGAAGAAAAGTATATAATTTCGCATTACATATAAACAAGGGTACATAAAAATGTTCTTTTGTTCTAGTGACATCAATAATTGGAAAAACAATATAATTTGCTTTTAACTGAAGAACAGATAAAATTCTTACCTGTAATTTTGAAAAGACTATGTAAGATGGTAGGGTATTTTTTTTACGTCTAAAAGAAACCAACGAATGCGGAAAATCAAAACATATACTCCAACGACTTCCAGCCCACTATAATTGACCACACTAATTGGTGCATAGAATACCAAGTAGAGAAAAACGAGTATCAGGACTCATATTCGTGTTAAAAGTTCGTGAAAATTGCTTCTTTGTTCTGAAGATATAGTAATATGAAAAGACTATTGTATATATTGTCGACAAAAAAATAACAGTTTGGCCTGAACAAATTATTTAATAATGTATTTATGTTAACATTTAAAACACTAAGAGTTATTTAAAATTTCAAAAAATTCCATTTTCAAAGAATTCAACCCATTCAACTTCTACGTTTAAGATAGAACACCAATTCGTAGTAGTAGTAGTAGTAGTAGTAGTAGTAGTAGTAGTAGTAGTAGTAGTATTAGTAGTAGTAGTAGTAGTAGTAGTAGTAGTAGTAGTAGTAGTAGTA